>JAIPMN010026265.1:0-14301 GCA_020650975.1 Apostichopus californicus
TGCAGTATAAGAACATCATAATCTAAACTGCATCTTTCTCTGTCAGGTTATGAAAGAACACAGTGACTTTGTAAGATCGCAGGGAACAGTCAATATACAGCCCACGAAGTTTGTGAGAGTAAGACAGAGACCAGCCAGATATGTCATTGTTATAGATAACTCGGCCAGTATGTTTGCACGATTATTACCCTTAAGACAGGTGAGTGTTTTACAGGCAGGTTATTTTGATATACAATGGGTATGTAACGCAATACTGCAGTGAAAAATAAAAGTAAAGCACACCTAACAAGAGTAACGTGACACATTCAAACATCTGTAACCTGGTTATTATCTAATACACTGTTACATTGACCAATTTAATGTATATACATTATAAAATTTAATGCAATGCGTAATATACAATGTTTACTTTCATAACTGAACCAAGAAGAAAAATACTTTCTTCACCAACCTAATTGTGTCACGTGAGAAACAGCTCTCTACCATAGAGCACGTAATTTAAAATAATCGTAGAATATTCTTATGTTAATTTATAAGGACAGACAAACTTTAACTCAAACTAGCACATTGAAATAATAAAGAATATATAGCAAAAAGACAGAAAGAAAAGAAAGTAAAAAAATAAGTGGTACTTTCTCTACACGTGATTGGCTCCCCAACTATTGTTGTTTTCCCATTTGCATCCTGCACATGTTTGTAATGTATCATATGCATTGAGTGTTCTAGTATACTAATTATTGTTTGGACTATATACATTGCAGGCGATATACATATTCATCAATGAAGTTCTCGTTGATGGTGAAGAACTCGGATTGGTAAACTTTAACGACAATGGTATGGTAATAAGCAACTTGACTACCGTCAACGATACTGCACGCACTACGCTCTTCAAGCATCTGCCAACACTGGCTGAAGGAGCGACGACAATTGGCGGAGGTGAGAGTTTATTGTATCACCATGTCTTTCTTTATACTTGGTTTCTGTATTGGTGTTTGAGTACCATACATTCACACCCCAACACTGATCAGGTACTCAGTGTGTCACATGCGAACTTGCTCACGCATCGAGTACACAATTACCTCACCAATTAACGTCAAAACACGATCGGATAGAACTAAGCAAAACAAGAGATTAAGAAACAGGAAACGCCTCATATAGTGTCACCGTACACACGTTGCATCGGCCTAGTATAATGCCGACAACCACATAGAAGGTAAACTTGAATCACAAAGCGTACTTGCTAATTAATTATTGGACATTGTATTTCAAGAAATCTAGAATCTTTTAAATATGTTTAGGTTGTTTGTGGTGAATTACCGATAGGAAACACTTTATCGTCAGTGACCAAGTTATTTGTGAATCTGATAATATTGATTATCCTGCTATACAGGTGTCGAGAAAGGATTGGATGTATTGAACACTACGGGTGATATCAACACTCTTGGAGGAAGACTGATTGTCTTGACTGACGGAGAAGAAAACAAAGATCCGCGTATCTCAGACATCATCAACACGGTAAGGTTGATGCTGTGTCGCTGTGTTGTTGCATTCATTAATGCACTTTTGAAAGTCAGTTAGTATGTTCGGGCATATTTGTTAGTGTATAAGAATTCGTATTATTGTTTTCGCAACAAAATAAATGGTCTGGCTATAGTGATAGGTAAAGAACAAAGGTGCTGCTGTGAAATTGCTGAAAACTAAATTACACAGACATGTAGCGTAAGTAGCCAACAAACATTGTACACGATGTGACAAATTATTTGGATTAAACATCTTCTCTTTCTAATTGCAGACGGGCTCGGTCTTAATCCATACTATAGCTATTGGCAACAAAGTTGATCAAAATTTAGAATCCTTAGCAACTCGTACCGGCGGTCGACAATTTCTTCATCAAGACTCATCCACCGCCCTCTTTGATATATTCAGTCAATTTGGAGTTGATATGAGAGGTAAGCCTGTCTTCTCTACACTTCCTTTGTCAATCGTTGGTGTAATCTGGAAACTTTAGTAATTAGTTGAAAGTGTGACAATGCATAGTATTTGATTTCTCGGCAATGACAGCAATGGAGCTACCTATTCTTCTAAAATCATTGTGCAAACATTTCAACAACCACCCAATGTACATGGCTTGATCAGTTTGTACAGTGAATAAGAGACAACCGTTAATCAGAATAAGTTGAAGTGTGTTTTAATACCGTAACACATGTTAGACCTGTCATCACATGTTAGCTGTGGAAAATTACTAACAGATGAATTCATTACTTTAAGGCTGTTTCACTTAATGACTGGCTAGGAGTCTAAACTACTGCCCCTATGTTTAACTAGTAAGTGTACCTTGTAAAGATGGTTCAAATTGTACATTTTAAGGGTTTTGCAGTGAAAGTTTCAATTGTGGACGAACTTATTGGCGAAACTTTTAGGGTAGTCAGGTTAGTCCAGACAATCATTATGCATAGGATTGCGTGTTTAGTATTTGCTGTCTGTAAGTCCTTCTCAGTAGCAACTGGTCAAAAATGTAACACATATTATGAAAGTATAACACACATTAGTTTTAACTGATTAACGGGTACACACCTTTCCCAGTTTTAACTGATAAAGCCATAAATATCAGCGGCAATATCATATCAAGCTCGGTATAGATATTCCAATGTATTGATGAGGCTTAGCAAGCGGTGTGCAAGAGCAATTCGACAGATTGAAATAAAGCCACAAGCAAGTGAGAACACATCTGGACTTTCATCATGTACGAAATGTGAATTACACTATTACTTTGAAATATAGATAAGGAAAGCCTTTTGATCTTTATCGTGATAACTTTTTCATCTCATGTGAAGTATAATTTATTGTGATTTGTAGGTGCCAGTGCCGAAGAATTAGTCAGTGAATATATCGCGAACTTCGCCATGGCTGAAGGACTACGTAGGATAACCTTTGTTAGAGACAACACGTTAAGAGGAGGAATAACAATCTATGTAGGCGTGGTCAGAGGACAAGGTTTTGGATTAGATAGGGAAACTCTCTTTGAAGTACGTCTGGAATCACCGTCTGGTCTTGTCTCTCAATCCCGTTTTGAAGTCTTCGCTTCTTTGTTTATTGTAGATACAAATAGTCAAGAGGTAAGACTTAGTGACCGTGTGTTATTACTTTGTAATTAGTGTACATTCTAGTTGAGCTAACTCCAGCGTTGAATTATTTTGTATTGAGTGCTTCTTAGTTTCCTTTATGCTGTTTTTCTTCCCTTTTACGACAACAGAGGAAAGAATCGGTATATGGTCTTACTTGGCTATCTTGTGTTATGTTATAATGTTTTATCAAGTTTCGTTGTTGTATATTTCAATTGAAATAATTTGAAACAGCATGTCGGCTCTAACTAGATGTTATTATTAAAGTATGAATGCCTTAAGTATTCGTTGTTTATTTGCATAATATGCATCTGATGGAAAAGAATATAACATTATGAATTATATCTTCTTACGAATTAACAGGTTTTAAAATATAATGATATTACCTGTCGTTGTCATATCAATTGAAATATTATTTGAATAAGCATGCTATTATGAAATTATGAATGACGTACAACATGACATGGGTGTCGATTCGTTATATGGAAAATTCCTTGGACATCCATAATTTCTTTTTGTATCGGAAGCATTGGTGACCCCTAAAAAGATACTCTCCATGTGTCTTAACACCCATCTAAAGAGTAGGTACCTGGTGAAGTGCCTCAGTGTAGCTAAACATTATGTACTCTAGAGTCCATGCGTCACCGCAAAGTCTGCATACACAGTATTTCACTCATACAATCTGCTCCAGTTAGGACCTAGAAGACCCATTACTTACCTGACGCAATGGCGTCCTTATTTTCGTTTCTTCCCACCTATCCTTTTGTCATTCACAGTGTGGCATATTCTTCATTTGTTTAAAAAGAAGTGCATGACATAAGCACACATTTATTTTAACATTTTTACAGGAAGGAATATGGACCTTAATATTGCAAAGTAAGGATTCAAGTTCCTTAAACGTTAGTGTTTTAGTTCTTGCTGAGACTGAAGAAGACTTGACTAATCTACCGATTACGGCATCTGGATTTTGGGCGACGAGCGATCTCAATCCTCCGCAAGTACAGACTGCTTTTGTTTCCTTATCAAGAGGTAATGTTGAGTTGAAGCAGTGAATTTGTCGTATTTAATTATAAATTATATTAAAAAACCAACCAAATAACTTCGAACTTCATATTGCTATTTAGTTAGGTGCGTTGCTAATATAGAAGTATGGATAGACATTGTTTCTTTACCAAAACATTCGACGCAGATGAAGTACGACAGCAACTAGATAACAACCTTTCGATGGTTGTATGATCACTTATACTAATATGTATTCTAATTGACATATTTTGTTTGCAGTTTTGTGTCTTGATTCAGTATACAGATAAGGTTTGGACGGAAAGCGATAATATGCACAGTTACGGCCTACACATTGAAGTTTAAAATACCAAATTGTGTTGCAATTGATTTAGCAAAATGACGATTTTACCGCTTGATGAATATGTAACTGTTGATCCCAACATCAGTTTTTCCTTTGTCGTAAAAGAATCATAACAGGATGCATCTGAAAATACTGAGGCTCCCTGGATTTTGTACTTCCAGCACCACCAGGACTTTCCTTGGCGACCCTGTATCCCCCAGTCGCCCCCCCCCCTGCCCAAACAAAATTGAGAGAAAGAAATGTTCGTTGTTTATTCGTCCAGAAATACAAATCTCTCATGTGCTTCCGCAATTGGTTGACAGGTTACAACCCTGTAATTGTCCCTGACGTGGAGGCAACTGTTGAAACTCCGAACGGTGTTAAGAAGATGAAATTATACGATGATGGTATTGGGGAAGACATTGTTCAAGGTGACGGGATTTACAGTGGCTTCCTTTCGAGTTTAGATGGAACCGGTCGCTACAGCGCCCAGGTAAGATAATAATTCCTCCCTAATAGTTTTCCAATAGGGAAGATTTACACTCTAACAAATTGTTTATCTTTTTAACTATACGCTCTGATTTTCAGATCGCTTTAAAGCATTTGACAACCGATTATGCCCCAAGGGTGTACTAGCTATAAACGGGAAGTTAGATTGTGTGACATTAATTTATAGGACAGTTAAGACAAACATATATATTTATTCGCAATGTATTATAACCAGTTCCAAAATAAGAGATAATGAATTTTACACTTTTGTTGTAATATCATAGACACATAATTCTCACACCGTTGCTGTAATTTCAAGAAAAAAGAACGTACCGTGAACATGTATCAACTTATTGACATGTTAAATAAGACCACACCAGACCAATTATTTGTTCTGGTGAGATGCTATTTTCAATACCTTCTAGAAATGTGTTTGCTCTTCCTTTTCAGAAACGGATGCAGTTACAATTTATTTATTAACTTTCGCCTCTCCTATTCTAGTTTTCTATTCGCGGTGAAGGTCAGATTGTAAACGGAGCTAGAGTTGGAGTTGGTGCAGCTGTAGACCCTGAAAAGGGTCGGGCTGAATGGAACGTAACCTATGAACCTAGCGGAGATGTACAACGAACCATAACTGGCGGCAGTTTTACTTGTAACAATGCTATGACTTGTACGGGTAGGTGTTATGAGGTTGTAATATTTTATAATCCATGTACTGTTTCAGCTTTATTGTTTCACAATTGATGGAAAATACGGCTCTCCGTTTTTGCACTCATTGTCAAATTTGCAAGCAATTGAACCATATGAACACTGGGACCGGGCATCGAACGGTATGTGAAATGATCACTAAGTGTATTTGTTTGTATTGTATTTATTTTCATTTTTGTTTATTAGTAACTGTATTGTAAAAGGCACGACGCTCACCAACGAACTGAGTGTGTAAGGATAAAGTAAGCAAATATATGAGTAGCTCCAATAAATCGATAGTGAGTATGTCATACTCGCATGATCATCGTGAAAAAGGACTGGTAGATGACGTCACGTTACGTCACCACCGTCATTATCGGCATCGATATTGTTATTACATGCAGTGCACAGTTCAAATATGCTTTGAAAACTATTTATAATTTACCTATCAGACAGCAACAATTACGGGCCTTATCGTGTTAATAACCTTCATCGGAGGGATTTTTCGGCAGAAAATAGGACTGTGGAACTTACCTTTGCTGCACCCGGGGCCAATCTAATGGATGGAAGAGGTAACTGAAATCTTGACTGGGATTTGTTTAAGGTTGTCTTTAACATTTCGTGTAACTGTATCGTTATCCTTAGCAGAATTTGTTTGAAATAACTTTTGTTGAAGTTTCATATGGGATTTGCAGAAATTAGTAACATGAATATATGTCAATGACTTAAGAATAACGACCATAATAAATAAGAAATTTAATTCACACGTCTGAATGATAACAGCAATAGCAGTTTCATTTTAGTGCTTTCAGCGCAGTCCATAATTTCCTCTGAAATGTTATGCTTTCTGTTCGCTGTTATCTCGAATGAAGCATGTGATGTTTGACTTGACCTCTATTTAAAAAAAAATAGTAACTGCATTATGAACATATGTGTACAGAATAATAATTGGTTTTTATACATTGTTAAGTTACGGCTGATTGTCCAAGAAATAATCCTGGATTTTCATTTTTGTTTATCAGTTTGTATTATTTCATTTCCAGCACGCAGCTATTACATCCGTTATTCTACGAGCTTTGAGGATTTCCGTAGTACCTTTGCATTTGGAGACCCCTTGGGTACTGCTGAAAATGACGAAAAACCTTATATATTATCAGGAAATCCAAATAAAACCATCGATGGCAAGAAATGAAGAGATTTATACCATAATGTTTCCTTTAAGATCAGGTAAATTTAATTATGTTTCTTTTCTTATTGATCAAGGAATTGCATTTGTTGAAAGGAACATTATATGCATCGTCCAGAGATTGCTTAAATGTGTCACAATGTGATCACATCAGTTGTGTTTATTTTATAGGTAACTTAATATATGCATAATTACAGTATCCTCGTTTGGATTAATATGCGTTTTTCTACATAATTATTCACTTTATCAATTTTTGTTAGTTTGTGTTTGTCTAATGTTATTTAATGGCATAACGCTTGTCAGGTAGAAGGGAAGATTGGATACCATCTTGAATTGGACTGAATATCTCAATATATAGTTTATACATTTCCTATTCATTTTCAGTCCCGGAAACTTACTTTTTTGCTTTAACGGCCACCGATGGTACGTACATAAGCCCACCGTCAAATATAGTCTCATTTAACACGAGACCTATGGTAGTTCCACCAACCATGCCACCTTTCGTTGGTTCCACCACATTGGAACCTACAAACAACAATCTTCTCCCAATTTTAGGAGCATCTGTGTTGCTCCTGCTGCTCCTGTTGCTCTTGTTGCTCGTCCTCTTATTGCTATTGTTACTGATACGAATTAGGAAGAAGGAAAAGAAAACGGAGGATAAGATCAAAGCTGTTACAGGCGACGAACATTTTCTGGGTGCCTCAAAGTTGGAGAGTGATACTATTCACAGGAATGAGAATCGTCACCGGTACGACCACGAAGAGGATGAAACTCGAGGAAGTGGCCTGGTTTATACTGGAGGCTACTCTGGCTCAGAAAACCGCGGAAAGGGTGACCATGGAAAAGATGATTATCGAAGAGCTCACCGTACAGATCTACCGAATGGTCGAGACCCTCAGATTAACAATGATACCTTTCGGCATGCTCTCCGAGCGGCCCAAGCAGAAAGAGGACATGATCTTGCTAGAGAAGCAGAAAGAATGTCTTTTCCAAATGGGGGTTTCGATCACGATATTCCGGCGAATGTTCGCGGTCAAGCATATGATGATGGTGTCCGCAATGCAGAGCGACAAACCAACTATAACTTTTTGCCCGGTAATCCACACGCTTTCAAAAATAATGTGCGAGAAGCAGAACTGTATCAGACTGGTGGGGACTACAACTTTCTTGCAGTTGATTCACGACAATCGGATGTACTAAGTCATGCTCAGTGTGTCCGCAACTTAAGCGATTACCAGTTTCTACCAGCTGAAGCTCAGCAATACGGTGATTTGAGGATGGCAAACATCGAATACGCGAATAGCAACACAAATGGCGAAAGAATTAGATCAACTGCCAACCTCCTTGAACCTTCGCCGCAACAAGGGAGTAGGTACCATAGAGTTTAAAAAAAGGCGTATTTACAATGTGGTGCTACCTTTGTCCTAATCCAAAAGATGTGTTAAGCGCAATGCTGCGATGCAACGGTCGTGGTACAAGAAGACATGTAAGCATCGTTATTGTTCGCGCTTCGATTCAGCAAGGAAAAGTTATGGTTAGAATTATTCTTAGCGATCAACAAAATATTTCTAACTAATTATTGCTCCAAGCATTATAGCATTACCTTATTATACTTTAGACAATTCTTTTTTTTTATAACAACTGTTAACATTAAGTGTTTTTTGATGTTGTTCATGTACTTGTTTGGCTGTGATTCCTGGTAACACGAATGCAACGTACTGTCTCTTCTGAAGAGCGGAACCAGAAAAGAATTGTAACTAGGGGTCGTCACCAAGTAAGGGCTGATACCCCAGTTGACAGAGCAGAGGGTCAGTAACACTGAGGTCACTGGTTCGAATGATTCTCTAGCCAAAACTTTGCTTTTCATTGTCTCTTTGTAAATAATACATGAACTCGGTTACGATGTTGACGTTGATGACTAGCGACGGTGCATAACAGTAGCTGGATATGACACGCAGCAGTAGCCAATGTGTGGTACATGTAATGTAAACATCACCTCATTAATTACGTTATCGAACTTCTTACCCAACCGATCTCATTGTAGGTGTAGGTTTAGTAGTTTCTGCATCAACCAGTAACCATGCACAGTTGCCTTTACTAGACTGAAAGTAATTGTTGTATTACGACATAATATCATGGACTCTTTTCAGTTGTTCGTGATGAATGTACTTATAATTGTATAGCTTCTTTCTTAAAAATCTAAAATGATAAATATATCAACCAAGTACCGTAACCTAGTTATGTTAAAACACTTAATTTGATCACACATACAAGATGAAAGTTGTTGTTTTAATGTGCAATGCTACCTAACTCTTATACATTTATTTCATCAAATTAATGTTAATGGTTCTAATGTAAGTATGTTTGACCTGTAGATTGCTAATTTTTGTTTTGGCTTGATAATTATTTCGCTGCACTAACCTGTTCGATGTCATTTGAATACTATTAATTAAAAGTCATACTTGTAATTCATCTTGTAAGTAGCAGGTATCTCCTTACATGTAAATACGTATAAACATATATAGTACTTGAAATCATAGTTTATTCCCTGGTTCTGGGTATCTGGTATAGCATTTATGGGTGGATGAAACAAATCCCTAGAAATAACCTAGAAAACCGACATGATATATATGTTGATTGTATATTTAGGGGGTGGTGGGGTGTGGGGGGAGCATTGCATACGATATTTTACCAACAACTTTTAAAATGATACATTTAAGTTATAATATTTGGTTAAAAATGTATGAGTTCCTTTATTAACTGAATTCAATGTATCATTGTGATAATATTTGTATCAGATTCCGTATTTACGTAAACTAACAAAGGTTGGAAAATAAATACTTACAATAATTAAACTGTTCCTACTTTCTTCCAACTTGTCTACCCCTAGAAGGAGGCTTATAAGCCAGCCCAGGATATATCGCAAGGCTATTATCCGTTATTCCGTATGTAAAACTACTAGTGACGAGTGTAAACAAATATCAAATCAATGTGATAGCGATATCACTGCACTATCACTGTATCCTACAGAAACCCTGCTATGAGCATGAATCAGATTCTCCCAGAGAACTGTGCGTAATGTATCCTGTTAAAGATATGGACGATATAAACTTGTGTCAAATATTTCATTGAAGGACACGTGATCCTCGTTACTTGTTCTTTATACAGTGGATCATAAACGATCAAAGCTGTTTTCAGCTCATGTTGCAAATTATCATTTATAATTTTTGTGAATAATAGACGACCAAATCTGTTTTCAGCTCGTGTTGCATATAACCATTTATAATTATCGTTTGTAACCTCTGTCAACTGTCCTTGTCAACGCGTGAGAAAACTTAAATGGATGTTGTCTTTTCCTGACCAATAGCGTATCAGAACTTGGGCCTTGATATCACTTTAAAGAATTAAAAATAACAAAAGTTCATGGATACTTCCCATTTTATTTCATGTTTATTCCTATTCTACTCAGTAACATTTACAAAGTTACAGCAGACTAGAATATTACCACACCAGAAGATTAATTGCGCCCGATATTCCTAATAGTCGTTAATGAATGATAGGTTAAAAAACACTGCAAGAATACGTTAATGATGCAAGACCTGTCACGTAAAAGTCATCGGAACTTCTTAACGTGTTTATTATTGTAATAAGGAGGATTATTATTCTAATAACTAGGGATATTATTCTAATAAAACATTTTAAATTGCATTTAAATGTCCGGCACCCAAAAGTGACTAACTGCATACTTACTATATATCTATGCAGTAACTACTTATATGTGATATATGGTAACTATCTTTACGAAGGAAAAACTGCTTTATCATGCATTTGATCTAATCATCATTTCGGAGGAGGATAATTTGTACGCGAACCATATGAAATTATCCGCATCTCCATTCAAGTTGGCGAAGTAGCAGCTGGTATACCACCATCCACCATTGTCGTTTTCCGCACAATTTTGGTCCGGAAAGTCGTCGGTATCTCGATCATAAGTAGAGAAATTCTTCAAGTTATGGGGCGCCATAGCATCGGCTGGAAAGTAGGGGAAAATATGCGTAATTGTGCTGTGTGGTTAAACTACCTATTAGTGATTTAATGTACAACTAAGGACGTCAGTTATTTAAATATCTCTTTAAACAAATACATTGATGTAACAGGTGTCATGAACACAATTAAGGTAGACCTATAGGTATTCTCCGAAAAAAAAACTGGGATAAAAAAAATTACCCAGACGCACATTTGCACAAAAGAAAGCAGACTCGAAAACAAACACACACATATACATGCAATTCAAGTAAAGTTTTTTTTTTTTGTCGCTTAGTGATTTCGTAAAGGACATTGAATTGTGGGAGAAAACATACATGAAACTCTGCAGTGCATCTGGGTGACCATCAAGAACACGGGTCGTACTTTGTTATTCATAAATTTGTTTTTCTTGCTGGAATATGGTGTTGAACACATTGCACTCATAGTATATTAGCATTTTGACGAGAATTCGACCAGACAAGACATCTTATGAACGTGCCTCTTTCATTTGTTTTCATCATCAGTGATCAAATTTTTCAAGAAACTCCCTGATATTGCGATAGAGGTTTCTAGTATGTCTCACAAGGAAGTCTGACATCATAGTGTAGGGTCTTTTAGTATGTTTCAAACCCCGACTTATCGGTACAAATTTAACGTTTTGTTGAATGTATTCTATCGAACTACTTCTCTGTAGACGAAGATGGGAGGGGAAAACATCTTAGTACGATTGCAATGTGGCGACTTCATCAATAGAAACGTCAATTCGTCAACAAGGTTGTCATGAATGGTGAAGTGATATGTGTAATTAATGTATCTAATGAAAAAGAAATCTCACCAGGGAACGATCCAGAGTAGTCGCCAATGTGTAGTTTATAGCCATTGTGTTCATCATCTACGGTAAATGTCTGATACACGAATGTATTCGGCTGGGAGGGATGAAACATAGCGTCAACTCTCATAGTGTACTTTCCTTGATTGGTAAGACAATGGATGGCTTCATTTCCCAACCAGAATTCTCCAGATAGATCTCCAAATCCATTTTTGTAATCTTCCCAATTGCGATTAAAATCCACAGAAAAGTCATATCTGTTCTGGAGTAACTGCATGAATATAGAGCAAAGCAAATACTATAACTCTTGTAGCTAAAAGAAGGTACATTTCTTTAACAAACATGGACAAGATGTGGTGCTTACGTTAATGATTTATGTGTCAACTTCAGAGCAACCGAATTGCAACGACGAAGAAAGTAGTTTTCCTCAATCAAAATTCTTTAACACGTCCATGACTGATAGTGTAGATCAAGACAGTAACAAGAATGTACCTTTCTCAAATAAAGACATTCCGTTATAAGAAATATGTGCAAAATACTATTCCTAATCTCTGCTGAATCTGAGCTGACGCCGCCTCACTAACCGTAGTGGCGAATATTCATGAATGTGTTTAATTTCAAAAAATTATTGAAGATTCAATATATTGAACATCATTTGTTACTCCCATAAATACATATTGTAGGGATTTTCTTGTTACGCAAGTAACCTTTTATTACAAGAGCCAAATAAGCAAATAATTGGCTTATGCATGGTCTGTTACGAGGTGTTTACATTTTACTTACCGTCCAACCACCACCGTCAGTTGTCATATCGCAATAAACATCGATCGATTCTTCAGGATAACCAATTGGATAAATGGTATATACTCCGCTATCAGTACTTCCTTCATTAAGATGGTCTTTGCAATCTCGCGGTTTTGGTATCTCTTGGCACGTTTCTCCGTCTCCGGTAAACCCTGTGTTACAGTGACAGCCATGTACTCCACCTTGGTCACCACAGGAAGCATTCACATCGCATCCCGCAGTGTCGTCATACACAATCGTTCTATCAATGCGCATCCAGCTCGCAGTACAGTCGTCATTTCCGTAGCAAACACCGACCTGGTAAATAATAAAGTTGTTGTTTGATAGATCTTAATATATCTCTGTCTATAATTTATCAACGTTAGAGAATACTGAACAGGACCACACAAAGGCAAAGAAGATACACGTCAATGTTAAGACCCTATTTCAATGCAAGCAAGACCCAACGCAATTGATCCGCTCTACACTTGCACATGTATAGCGACGGAAGGTTTTGAAATATGGTAAAATCTCGCAGAATTATATTTATATATCAATCAAGAAACACTGTTCAAGCTGGGATAAATGCATCACAATAAACAATTGATGGCGGGCCCATTTTGTACTGGGTTAGGTATTAGGATGAACACAATAGTACCGATATTTTGTCCTTTGTGAATTCAAAGCAAGAAACATTGGGAACAATGGAGTTATTGTTCTTTTGCTGACCATTTTTATAGTTGATAGCCCCCCCCCCCCACTTGCTCTACCCTGTAGACAAGAGTTGAAGGATTGCATCTTGAAAAGATCTTAACTTGGTGTATTTAACTTTACGTATGAAATTCCTTTCTATAGCACGTGGATTGCTCTTAATTTGTAACTAATTGTAAATTGTTACTATAACATACATATAAGCTTACCTCTACGACGCCGACCCCTTCTAGGTAACAGTCACAGCTTGTTGGATTAACGCACTCACTATCTTCAATAAGAGTACCATACCAGCAAGGACAAGTTTCAATGCAGTTGTGAAGGCAATCGTCTATACCATTAGGATGGTTGCAACTCGCCGAACATCCGGAGCCACAAGATGCGTAGGGATTGTTCTTAGGACAGAGAGAAGCTACACAAAGACAAGATATAAGATGTATTGCACAAAACAAGAACAGTGACATTAAAATTATAAAAAAAAAATCATGATCACTGAATTTTTAATACTCTAACATTACAAAGTGTATATTGCCACTGGAGCCAACAAGTAATTTCTTATCATTAGCAAAGCACAATGTATGTCTACAATGTAAAGGTGTATCCAAAGGAACGATAATTTATGCAAAGACCAAAATGCATCTAGCCGCGATAATATATTTTACCATCAATATGTGTCTCAAATAAAAATGCCCCCCTACCATAACGCATAACTCAAACTCGCCTTGGACTCGGGATGACGTAGACTCGGATATGAGGCGTAGTCCTTGTCAGTCATTCAATGTTCGTATGTGAGGCATAGTCCTGGTGAGTCATTCAATGTTCGGATGTGAGGCGTAGTCCAGGTGAGTCATCAAATATTCCGATGTGAGGCGTAGTCCAGGTGAGTCATTCAATGTTTTATAGCCTCTTCACCGCAATATCGTTTTTTAGATATCGAATCAATATGTATTGCCTGTTACTGTATGTTCTTCAGTGTGTTCTTTGGCATAACTAAAGTATTTGGATAATTTTAAATTTCTATAAGTAATGTTATGATTATTATCTGAGTGTGGGTTGTCTATAGCAACCACGTCATATCCCAAACCCGTTCTGATTCAGATTGTGTCATACTCGGACTGATTGACTG
>JAIPMN010026266.1:0-12674 GCA_020650975.1 Apostichopus californicus
TATACATGTATGTTAAGGCTTTTTTTCTAGTACGGTCGAGTGATCTTAAGTGTCTGCATTTAGATACTAGTTCTGTTCGCTTGTTAAGAATTCTTCCCTTTTGAGAGTATGCGCCGATGATTGCGAGTTTCTCCTCCAGGCACAGGCTGCATTGTGTGGTGCCGCTAAGTAGGGTGTTGGAATGCTTGAGAATTGACCACTCAATTTCGTAATCTTCAAAATAATTTTCGTAAAGATCCACAGAAACCGCACAACACCAACCAGCCAAACAAAAGCGCCGCCATCGAAATACGATCTGGTTTAACCCACCCTACAGTAAAAATGTTAAAAGCAACGTTGGAGGATCAAGGAAACAGAACTCTAACTGTAAAGCTTAAATGCCCTTTAATTAACATGATGGCCAAAACTGGAAGAACGTCTCATAATGGCGATGATATCTTTCAAGTGTGACAGTTGCGGGTAGGGCTGTGCAACCCCGTGAGACTGAACTGATGGTAGCCTGGGTTTGCTTCACCTGTCATATCGACCAACAATTGTTAAAATCTAACATAACTGCTGTTTTTCCCCCTATATGATTTGCATTCTTTACAGTTCGCCATAATAACAGGATCTTTCGGACTTGCCAGTGCACGAAAGAAGAGCATGGTAAGTGTTCACCTATGACCAATACGTTTATAGCTGCCAGATGTGGTCATAATTTTATTAACGTTTGGAATTACATGACAGCGTTACATCAATAATGTTGCGGGTGTTATATTTATACTGTGACGTGTCTGTTTGGATTTTGCTACAATTGATAGTACAATATGCATGGTTCATATTACAATATAGAGAGGTACATGATAAAATGAAGTTGTGTGAAGATTCAGCGATACTTTCTTTAAATATCTCTTTTTTACTGATTTCATTATTGACGTCAATTGTGGGGTGTGGGGTGGGGGCACGCAATCTAACCTCTACACTCACTTGCCATGGCATAGCAAAGTTAATATAAAGTTTACCTCACGAACATTTTCATGTTACCTTCGTAAATTATTTTGACTAATCGTGATTATCTCGCATCCAACACATATAGCTAAAACATCATTAGCTATCAGAGCAAAATTCAACCCTGGTCTAAGATCAGCAATATTATTATTGTATTCAGCGTACATTATTTTACTTTTCACAGGTCATCACTTTTATGGTTCTTGCCATCATTGCAACAGTACTATGTGCGTTTTGCTGTGTTTTTCAGGGGATTTACAGCCGATTCNTTGTAAGGACCAACAAAATACGATATATTATTCAAACAAATTAAATTCATAGGAACATCATATTTTCTTTTAGGCTTATTCAAATAAATTAAAATCATAGGAACATCATATTATCATTTAAACACCATTTTGCATGAGGTATAATATATGGTATATGTTGTGATCCTCCACTACGCCATTGTCTCGTTTTATGAGGAAAGAGAAAGTTGTGTTCATTCTTGCAATAAATGAAATATGTCAGATCAATATGGTTTAATAATGCCAACGAAATATTATTTATTGTTCACATCCCTCTTTACCTAAATCATGGTGAAACATCGTCATAAGACGGTTCAAAGTTTATATGAAGTATAATTACGAAGCATTACGTTACAGTCAATGATTAAACTAAAACACTGGCGTTTTTTATGGTAAAATGTTAATTAATAACAAAATATGTTCGCCGTGTGATTTGCGATGAAACTGTTGATTACATATAGTTATAACCGTTTTCAGGTTGGTTCATGCCTAGTAGTTCATTTTTTCCCTTTCGTTTATCAATGTTTCTAGGATCGTGTTGAATACATCTTGTTCATCATAATTGGCCTTTCGTCTGGACTGCAACTTTTGTTTTGCATAATCGGGGCTAGTTTCACGTGTGGTGCTCTCTCAGGTGAAGTACCGTACCAAGTGGTAAGTTTCCAACCCAAATGCCAAGTTTCATGGAATCGATTTCCCTTAAACTTGCGGCACTAAATTCATGTTTATGCCACGAACAAAAATGCCAATAAGGAGAACTCAAGGTTACCGAGTTACGTTTTTAATCAATTATTTATGAGCTCTTCTCTCTCCTTGTGTTGACATCACAGGGGAGCTATTTCCCTGATCAGAATGTAACGTACCTAAGATGCTAACATGTTTGAGAAAATTAACTGTGCCCTAGCATCCTTTGCGAAGTCCGGTTGCCACTGATTACCGGCCTCCTATTGGAGACTTTTCCTCTGCATATTCTATCTAGCTTACTGACTTAGTTTTGCCTCGCCCACACTAACTTACCAGTCTGTTCCTTTGTGGAGCGTTCTTTATTTTTCGTCATTATCCGAACCAGATTCATCCTCAATTCGCGTGTCTCTGGTTCAAACATATATAGTCGAATCTTCCCAATCTCCTCTTTAGTCTCCTCTGCACCCACCCACCCCATGTGTCAGCACTGAGTTGGTGTCCTTCTCAACAGTTGGATTCTGATTAGCAAGACGGTTGTTATTATAACGTCGTCGTCACTCAGAGTGTATACATAGATAGAGTATAGGTTATACACTATACACATAATGTACGTAGCATACACGCACGGCTTGTTCGTCTGACCGGAGTCCTATAGTGCAGAGTCAGAACACAAGTAGTGATGTCATTTAGTTACTACTATCCCCTGTCAGCAGTTGTCAAACCGATTTTCATGCAACATTTATCGATTGTGATGAAATTGTTGTACTACTTTATGCCCAAAGTATTTAACGTTTCTACATCTTTGTTGATTGATTGATAATTTAATGGAATTTTAGCAGCATCCTTTCAACAACTTTTCTGTTATCACCTGTTGGAAGAGAGCTGGTTTTGCTTGGTTCTCTGAAGTTTGCGGGTTTTCTGTTTTGTGCTGAAACTTCATTCTTATGGAGCTTGTGAGCCAGCCCAGTGACGTTACAAGAGTTATTACGTAAAAAGGTCAAAATTCTTATTTCGACCCTTTCTGAGCATTATAAAAAAGATAGGGGTTATTTTCCTGCTGTCCTGTAAGTACTACGTTGATCAATCAAACATGTAATGTAATCCCACCTGCCGTCATGATGATGCAGCTGTACGGCTTAAAATCGATACAGGATGTAGTTTATACTTTTAATTGTCTGACTTGTAATCTACCACTGCAACAACCGTGAAACTTGAATTTGTACATATTTGGCGGTATTTTGTATCAAAACATTATTCTAAGCTAGACTTATCAAACTAAGCATGGTAGCCAAACTATCAGTCTGTAGGCCAACGCGATTGTTGAACTTTGAATGAGCTATTATGCGAATTTCCAATTTTGAACGATGTTTTTTCCCGTCAAAAATTTGCTGCTGTTCTTAAGCGTTTTCTTCACTCCATCAGTAGGTACACACAGCATAGTGCAGAAGGACTAGTCAGTGAGGAGGTTTTCATGTAGGGTATTCGAACAGAGCAAATTTGCAAAGTATAACGTATCAGCAACACTAGATCGTGAACTTGAATTAGAATGTAGCTAAACGTCACACTGTGTGGGTGTTAAAAAAAAAATTTACCGCTAACATCATAACTGAATATTCATATACCAGTTGTTACAAATCTGATGAGACTGTAAGTATAAGAATGGGATATCAGAAGTTCAATAAGGGTAAAAGCGGTATGTGTAAATCTAGTCCGCGAAGCCAATGAATTTAAACGATGAGGGTAAATGCCCGCATGTATGATGCACTACATGGTCTGTTTCGGTGGTTTTTGTGTGGTGTAAAGGTTAGAACTACGAAAATAACAGTTGCTAATACGAAGATGACATCACAATTAGAGTACTATAAAGAAATAGACAATATGACTTCACTTTTATTTGACAAGTTTGTGTTAACATCTGCCAAACCTCAACACCGATGAGCAGCAAGTTGGGGATTTCCCTGTGTTGTTCATATGATGTTGCATCTGTTGTGACGATTCACGCCATACTGGAAAAGGCCAGTAGCTTTGTAACTTTTAATCCAATCCTTTTCGTGGCATAATTTGCCTCTAAACAGCGTTTTGATCTACAAAATTCATGATACAAGATAAGTAGATGTCAATGGTTAAATTAATGACAGTATTGTACAAATGTATGCAGCAACGACAGGATGAGATGGAATTTGCATGATTAGCGTTCTTTTTCAATTTCCAATGACTATCCAATAAATTAGAGCATGTTGCAAGGGTTTTCTGTTCAAAAATAAGTATATAGTAACGGGCACATTATACATTAATCCGTGTATCGCCTGTTTTTCATCCCTACACGTAGTGTATTGGGGATGAGATATTGCACTATATCGACCATTCTGTATAAATATTGGTACTAGAATTACTGCCAACCTCACACCTCTGGAGTTACTCTACTGAAACTTGGAAGATTATTCTGACTTAATGTGGGGTATCATAGGGTGTAACAAGAAAGCCAAATAGCTTTTCGCAGACTACTCCTTAATCATGCATCTTTATGACTAATGACTTCATAGGGTTAACTTTCAGAGACCAAATAATCCCAAAACAACATGTTGGTCATTGCATGCGTATACCAAAATTACAACGTGGCCCAAACCTTAAAAAACAAGAAGGGTATCATAGAGTTTATGTCTAGAGTGTATCAATTAATGGAAAAAAATCAAAAGTCAAAAGATTAAACGAGGCGGTAGGTAAAATTTATGCGAAATGCGTTTCGTAAAATACTCCTTAACAGTAAACCCAACAACATCAAACTGTGGGTATGTATCTCTGCATCCGAAGTAGCGTGTCATGTGACTTATGATGTCATAAAGTAATAGGTCAGATGTCAAATATAATATAACCATTTTGGCTATGATAGTTGTATACAAAAATGACAAGTTGCTGAAGCCCTCAAAGCAATGAGGTGTATCAGACACTTATAACGCACTAATGTCAAAGATCATGTGATCAAAGGTCAAATGTGTATGAAAACCGTCCAGGGTCAAACGTTGGAGTTCAAATAACCAAAACATTAAGTAACGTAAAACACAAAAGGTCACATGGCCAATGGAGCTCAAGGGATAACAACTGGACGTATTCATTCACGGTTTTATTTCGGTGTCTGGTTTTAAATGCTTAGCAAAATTACCGCAAATTATAACTTTGATGAAAAATTAATCTTTTCTGCTATCGTGCCAAATTATATGGAAGTTTCATACCAGGTAGGAATAAATATTGTGAATGAATTCTTAATGTGTATTAAAATATCATATAAAAAAGAGATCGTTAAAATTCAAGTTTCATGTACCTTAAACTTTGCGTGTAAGAGTTATGACCTCATACTGATCACCTACCCAATATTTTGGATGAGATCTGTAACTTGTTTGTTGTTGTTTATCTGGGTTGTTTAGGGTATAAGAATGATTGTTTCCATAATGATAATGTAATAACTGTACATTTCTTACAGCTTGCTTACCAACCGTACGCAATGCCGCCAGGACAGGCTTATGTAGCAAGTCCATATACAGGTGCAGTTAATATAGCCATGCAACCAGCTGCTCCATTCAACGTTGGCAGTGTTAATGACGGCCCTCCAACCAATGATTTCGCTACTGCTCAGCCTAATATCTAAGCACAACGTAATGTCCGCATTTACACAGAAGAAACACGTTAATAATTACTTCTTAAATTTCGCATTTCCCTTATGTCAATCCGAGCTCAGATTTAATGTATGGGTGAATCCTCTGTGAGTTTCTTAATGTAGAATTGATAATTTGCCAATAAAGCAGCTTGTTAATTTTTTAATGTTTTTCTTATAAAATTGATATTATTAGCTTATTAACAACAATCGCAGTATTTTAAGTAATTTATCAGCAATTCGAAATAGGGGACGGGGAGGGTGAAGAGGGCTTTGGGCAAAATCAAATGTTTTTAGTATACCCAATTTGTAAAGACCAATATATTGAAAAATCCAATAAGACCGTAGTAGTTTCAATTGAATAGTTCAACATTTTATCAAGCTGTTATCATTTTTAAATGTTACCAAGTACTTTGTATCCAAATAAAATAAAACTGTTAGCAAAACTGCTTATCCGCCCGAGAGCCTGTGTAAGAGAATGTGTAAAACGTCAGGCTAACTTACTTTTACACAAGTTCTTTATAGTTAGAAGTTCATTAAAATGTGTCTTTTCTGAAGAAATATTGTGTTACTCTGTGGATATATGATTGACAATTTATAAATACAATACAGACATATTTTGACGGAAGTGCCATAATTCCATCATCTTTTCTGCTGTTGCAAGCTGAACTTACAAAATATCACAAAATTTGAAGGAAAAAAGCAGTTCTTCGCGATTCAAAATGCTATGAGGATGTAAATTTCGAAGAAATATTCCGATATCTTTTCAGTAATTTGGCTAAGGTTTTAACATAGGGAGCCAAATAATCCTTTTAATTAATTGGATTATGACGACGTCTAATCAAGCCAGGTCTGATGATTTATGTAAATTGATTAATTTGTGAATTTTCATAAATTCAAATACAAACCATGCTTATTTGTTTCTTTTCTTACTGACAAATATATTTTGATTAATTAACCTTCTGTCTGTTTGGACTATGTGGTTGCGTTTATTCTCTCAATGTATCTCATTTTTACTTTCGTATAGCCTCACAATTGTTTACGCCAAGTACTATATTTACCTGTGTAGAATTAACAAAAGCGTTCCAAATTATGATACTTTCAAACATAAGCTTTAATTTTTCTTGAGTGTTGAAATGCATATACTTATTAATAACAAAAGCACAAAGAAATTAAACTGCTAAGAGATTCCTTGCACTATTGATAAAGTAAATAGATTGATCTTTCTTTATAACATATTTTGTTGTGCCGAAGAGATGAATGCAAATTAAAATGAATATAAAAAAATATAATAATTTTATAATTATTATTATACATCTCAGGTGATCTTGTATCTCCAGTTAGTGAACACACAACTGATCATCCGCTACCCAATGGTAAGCATCTCTATGTCTCATCAACATCCATCGAACACTGTATGAGAAGCATTTGACCATTGGAAAAACAATAACCCCAAATAACCTGTATATGACCATTGACCTACCATTTGAAAACACCACTTATGACCCAATACACAAGAATCATTGTCCCAGAGCGTAATCGACATCCAAGCAGTATATGAAAAAGAAGCACTTTTACCGTTTTCAAAAAAATAAAAATAAATCCCTCAGATGACTGCCAATTTATAAATACCCCTTATGTAAGGTATATACGAGAGGATACAGCAATGGTGTGTAGGAGTTCTTAACTTCTGTTACAGTTATTTTTCCTTCAACGGTGGTCTTTCTTCGATGGTGATAAGTCAATGTCATCAGTTCTTGATTTTTGTTTAAATTTCTCTGTCTTTTTCATCTTTTGTAACATCCAACTGAAAGTAGGAAAATCAAACTTCCCATATACTGGAGGTTTTACTTTCAATTTTAGCTCAAAGTGTAAAACTGGAGATTATAGAATGTCTGGCCTAAGTCATGACATTCCTAGAGACAAACTATATCACAATATCCCAAATTGACATGGCTGCATGAGTTCACAATTCAGGCAATGTTTCCGATGCCAAATGAAATTCTTAATTGTTTTACTGAATAGGGCATGGACACGAATAGGGCATGGTATCATCGATATCACTCTTCTAGCTGAGATACTATACAAATATAAATGCTTGCATACTACCGATATATACCTTATAACCAATATAGCTAAATCATGCTTACGGCTGCAAAGATACAGTACTGACATTTCAATTTGTTTTATATTAATCCATGCTTATTACGTCTATTCATGGGATCTGCGCTAGAAACGATATGAATAATCCAATATCCATGATCTACCAATAATGATATAAATCCAACACACAATTAGATTATAATGCTACCACTTATGAATATTTAATGCGATGATATCATTCCCTACTGTATATAAAAAGGTGCATACTGTCATATATTTACACCAAATACAAAGCAACTCATGCTGACAAAATACTGCGTAGAAATTTTTGTTTTCGGCAAACAGTCCGGTGGACAAGGCCGCATTTGAACTTCGTATACGGGGAAGTGACTAGAGATGCATAGACAGTGGGGTGGAGTCAGCTCATGTCGTAATTGGTCAGTAAATCGAGTATAGGTTTCTACACAGTTACGGGGTCGTTTATAATGCCGCGCAAGTAGCGTTTATAGACATTAATTTGGGGTATATTCTGAATAAGTTGCTAGGCAGAATCCTTGCCGAATTTTATAGCGATTGTCAGAGACTTTGTTGTAGGGACTTTTGGCTTCTGCAGAAGATCGGCTTGTTGCACTCTGTTCAGTAATAAGGCAGTCGCAGCGTAGGGTTCGCGGTCTGACGCATTTCATCGTTAGCTGCGCTGCGTTGCCCCTGCGCTGCGTTGTCCTTGATTCATTGCGTACAGTTTATCTGCGCTTCTAGGCAGCTTGCGTACTAGTCTTGCGTATTAGTCGTGTTTAGTCTTTATTGTATTACTGTTTGTATCTACTGATTTGTTTATAACATTGTGAAGTTGTACGACAGGTACAATGCATGGACGATTGTACTCATAATACTCAGAATGCACTATTAGTGTATTTTATTCAACGGTGTTCTCGAGTCTCTACCTATCTACCCCCCTACTTACCAACCGGGTAATTAACCACAATAGGAGTAGGAACAACCCCAAGAAAATTGGAATAGAAAAATACAAGAAAAAAGGAAAACACTTACCCCACTGTAATTTATCACTGTATTTAATTGTGGTTAAAATGGCTTTACATTTACTTCATTTCTCAACATTTTCTACAATGGATAGGGGCTCACACCCTTACTTTAGATCCTCCACAGATGACGGCAAACAATAGTATACATCCATACTTTTCGAACACCATGCTAAAGGACTTACCTTAAGTTATAGCAGAGTGGGAAAGGAAGTCATTTGTATACACAGATATTGCATATCTACCTCCGGTGCATTTCAATACTGGTGTCATCTGCCAGGGTGCGGTTTTTCACTTTGTTCCTCAGTGTTTGAAGATTAGATCTTCTTCTTTGTAAGATGAGCGGTTCGCTCTGCCTGTTTCTTTAACTTGTCTGTTAGCCTTGTTTCCCAATAGTTCTACA
Organism: Apostichopus californicus; assembly: GCA_020650975.1. Taxonomy (NCBI): domain Eukaryota; kingdom Metazoa; phylum Echinodermata; class Holothuroidea; order Aspidochirotida; family Stichopodidae; genus Apostichopus; species Apostichopus californicus. The sequence goes on from JAIPMN010026266.1 coordinate 9,154, forward strand.
ATGAGAGAAAAATTATCAATACACTACTATGCAACTCTAGCATCTTTATGATGCTATGGCAATTAGGAAAGTATGGCTGTAAAATGTTGCCCCCCCCCCATTTCAAATATACTACTCGTTAAACGTAAGAAAATTTTTACAAATTTCTCCTTAATATAATGACCACTTCACTAACCACATATATTGTACAAACCTAGTTACGTTTTTTTGGCTATCAACTGTGCAGATATACCATGCAGGTCAACAAATCCCCTCAAAGTTCTTGATACGTTTCATATAAATAATTTCCTAAATTTTAATTCTGCAAGCAAACAATATCTAAAGCAATGACAATTAAATAATGTAAAAGTAATTATCAAACAATAAGCTGATAATATCATTCATTATGGCAAGCTTTTCCACCAAGGGTCATGAAAATCAGCTAAAGAGAATCCTCTTACCATACAAACCACCAGAACAAATAAACTATAAATCATACAAAGCCAAGCTTGGTATTTAGGCCAACTTAGTTACTGTGGTTTTACAGCATGAATTTTACTGAAACCGAGACATGGAAAGAGTTGAACAAGGGCCCTTGCCACCTCATCATACTGGGCTTTGGATGGACGCCCGAAGAATTGAATTGAAAGAGCGTGTTATTTACCTGTATTTATATTTTTGCACACTTTACCAGGGCCTAGTCTGCAACATAGAGAGAGTACACAGAGAACTAACCCTGACCACTAAACAGATCATATCATATATCAAATCAATACAGTGTTACTGAACATTCCAAACTAAGAAGCCTTTTTGACTCTTCAAACTTCGAATGATCCAAAATGATCACCTTTCACTTGGTAAGTCTTTGACAACATATCATGGCACTGTTGTACTAAAGTATGTGTTTGTGCTGTTTAAGAAATTACGTTAAAATATCCATTGATGTTCTTTGAATTCCCTTATTGTTGCTAGCTTAAAGATCACTTCACTTAGTATCATTAAATTCTATCACACATACAGAAGGAGCATTTTCACAATTTGTCAATCAAACCAAATAACCCCTAAACAAATTTCACAATTAAACACCTGAGCAAAAGCGTTCAAGAGTAAATGGGTAATAGCAGACAAGGTTGATATCTGATATAATCAGCAATTTGGGGAAACTATTGCTTTAAACCCCAAATGTTAACAATATTAGTTTAAGTGACAAAAAATATGTTTGAAGACCAAACAAAATGTTATTTTTAAAGTTTTATAACACAAAATTACTTTTGCATTTATCCATATCTTTTACAACATGGTTAAACACATCTTAAACATGGTTAAATAAACCATAAGTGGAAATTACCATATTGAAAGATATGCCCACCTTACATTATTGTCGACTAACCTCACATGTGTAGTGTGCACTGCCTCTGTCCTACAACGAAAATTTGTTTTAAGCAACATTTGCTTTAGTCCCTAACTTGTATGTACACATGCAAAATCTACAAATCCTGGTTGAAGTGAATGACTCCATAAATCAACCAATTTTATGGCTGCCGAGATTATCTGCAAATATCATTGACACACTTCCCTTGACGTGACACAGAACATTATTCCTAATGAGAGATACGCCCCCTTTCTCTTAAATAATTAGGTCTTGTATCTACTGTTCACTTACTCGTTTTAATCCATACTTTTCAATAATACGTGATTTACAAGCCAAACTAACTAAATAATATGAAGTTTAATACGTTTCTTTGGTGAAACGTTCCTTGTAGCATATACATAACATTCAGTTTTGGCTTTTTCCTGAAGGTTCCAATTGGGTTACAAACTACAAAGTCATTATTATAAAGACAGATATGTAATACCAGGTCTACAGAACTGAAAAAATCTATTGGCTATCATGTTAATTACCTTGCAATAAGAGATATTCATACCTCATTTACAGGAATATATAGAAATTTTTCAACCTTTCCACTTTCATCATTTCCAAGAACTTTCTCAACTGGCTCTAACAAGTTCAATTGCTTCTGAAATACAAAAAAAATCTGTAGTCAGTCTTCATACTGTCAAAACACAGGCGAAATAGAACTTCTGCTAAGAAGTGAATATAAACCAGGGCACTATCAATATCAACACCAATCAACTCTGCGTCATTTTATGTAAGTGAACAGTTTGATTTCCTGCGGTAAATGACTCAACGTCTGCCAGTAAATCAATCTAACGGGAAATTGGCATTTGATATATTTCGCACCACTTTTAATATCATCATTCAAGTTCCTAAATTACGCTGGCTGCAAATTTGCCTTTCATGTGGTGTTTTATGTTCTGTGTTCATTCAATGTATCTTCCTCCCCATCAGCAGTGTCTTGTTCTTCAAGCTGTGCTGATATATTTTTAGGCACTCTACGCACACGACTAAAGTAAGTGTAAATTTTATTGTATGCTCTCTCACAACCACTAATCCCACATCTAATGGTAATACCCGATGCATGAACTGCACGGGTGTGTTGTATGAAGTAACTGTACTGTACGAATAACATATGTGGCAGAAATGTGCCAGTACTGTATCTACACAAGAAAGGTTGGGAGCATTGACTTTACCTGCACCATATCGTGGGACTGGGAGCTTCCTTCCCGCCACACAAGTGTAAAAAATCCTTAGCGATGAAAGTGTTGTATGGAACGTTAAGTGCGCAATATTTGGTCCCACCATGCTATATGCATATTTACTTGTACGGTTACACACATAACATTACGCCTTAGGTAATACTATTAATTAACATACTAGCGCTTTCAACCTCATAATCATATAGCATAATGTAGGCCTAACGTTAGGCTTAGCCTAGCCTATATGATTGCAAATGTTATTGTAAGTTAATTCCACAAACGACAACGTTGCGAGCGCATGTATATGTGTACCAGTTAATAACGTAGCCTAAATCTTCAAAATATCTACCTCAGAATTGCAACATGTTTTGAAGATATAGTTTAGTATATTCAAACAATACGAACTTACACCAATATAGCTCTCAAATTATCTCATAGTTCTTCGACGTCCAAGTTGATCGAAGTCAATGAGGATGATGATGAATGCCAATGGTACCGGTTACCAAACGTGCGCGTGTATGCAGTGCGCGGTGACGATGCAAGACGTACTCGGTAGGTGGTAAACACACCTGGCTCTTTCCAGTTCTTTTACGCTTTACTGAGAATCGTCGCGTCTTCCTTTACTCAGTGTGCTATAGATTAAACAAAACTGATCAATAGACAATAAAACACTCGTTTGCAACGAGTAAAACTATCAAGCTGTACTATTGATACTAAATTGACTCAGTACAGTAAATACAGGTCCTGTATTTTAGTTCGTTCATGAGTAATGTTACGAAGCAGGCGAGTACAAATGCTTAAAAAGCTTATTAATAATTAAATTACGGTTATATTATCCTTACTTCTGACAGGACAAGTGGGTTGACCGTGATCAAATGTTGTTTATCATCATGTCATGTGTTTCATTTCTTTCCGAGATAAGATTTACTTATATATATATATAT
>JAIPMN010026277.1:0-10787 GCA_020650975.1 Apostichopus californicus
TAGTTTGAGTTGTAATGGGATTTGAGGGATCCATATTGATTATATTTCATTATTGATTAAGATTAATGTATATATACGTGACTGATATGAATGTGTGGGTCCAAGCAGGCTTATATATGAAAGGACGTATCTCGGGTCAACTCGAAACTAACAAATGGATTTAAGGTAGGTTGCATCAGCTTGATGTACTTAAACATACTAGGAAAAGTAGAGGTGATTACTTAAAAGTTTAACTAAACGATTAAATTTAAGGTTTTTATTTCTTTTTCATGAAACGTCGTTTTGTACCATCCTCTGTATGTACAGTACTATGAATAAGCAGCAGCATTATGATACAAACAAAGTAAACGGTGAATCTGAACTAATAGTGGTTTTAAGATAATTGTAGATTTTGTCTTTTGCATGACTGCTAAATAAAATTTTAACAAAATAGCATCTCGAAGGAGCTTGAACCCGCGTGGGAGTAGAGGGGTGGGGGGGGGGGCTGGGAGATGGGGTGGTTGATCAAAGTTCTGCCTTTACTAGTCTAATAGACACACAGGGCGTATCGGTTATATAAACCCAATCTAAATATTCCTAAATTTACAGGCCGTCACCTCCTGGTCTAAATGTTCATTGCCTAACGTTGAACAGAGAGGGTCAACTATTGGAAAACTGATTATGTGTGCATGTAAAAACTACCAATTAAACATACACACACCCATAGTACATTTAAAAAGAAAACAATGTGTGCAGGTTTTATTATATTTCTTGATATTTTTTTAATGTTAACAGATCTACATTAGTCTATTTTATTCTCCCATTGTGTCTCTTATTTTATGTGTTAACATACAACTGAATTTCACAAACTTTCATTGATATCTCTACACAATCAACAATACGATAGAAACAGAATATCTAAGACGAAGGGAGAGGGGTGTGGGGGCGGGGTATCTATTATGATGCATTGTGGGCTACGTCGATCCGAACCACAATGTTCTGGGGTCTATCTTTGAATACTGCCCTCTTTTCCCTTCTCGCGAGAAGTTCATCATTATGACGTCACTCAGTGTTGAAAGACGTCACTCAGTGTTGAATGACGTCACTCAGTGTTTAATGACGTCACTCAGTGTTGAATGACGTCACTCAGTGTTTAATGACGTCACTCGGTGATTGATGACGTCACTCAGTGTTTGATGACGGGTTTAAAACTAAATATGTCTTCCCTTTAAAAGCTGATGTTTATGTTCATGTTATTAAGTCTGTGCATCTTACATTGACGAGTCTGTCTCCTATATTGACTTTAGTAAGTTCAATAAACATGTGCGTTTACCTGCCAGGAATAGTTTACTGTGATATTTGTGAAAATATATCATTCTAACTTATACATTTTTTGCTTCGCCATATTATATTTTCCTGAAATTCAATTTAAAAATCTCATGAAAATACTATTTCTCTTCCTTTCAGGCCTGTGACTGTTGGGGTAATCTTCCAGAGGTAATAGAGACATAGATTCATGTTCCTGTTAATCTGTAACGGTAATTTAGTAACAGGCAAGAATGTGTCAATTACCGTGGAATAAAGAAATAATACAAAATAGCATGAGACTTTGTTTCTCATCAGGGGGGAAAGGTTCATCATTGTCGTGCATCGAACAGTGAATTTAGATAGACCAGCTACAAGTTTATATCTGGTAATGATGATAGCACTGTTCTTAATGTCAAGTTTAGATGAGGTCTAAATAATCTTCCTTCCGCACAAACAGTCAAAGAAATGCTCAACAAAGAAGCGAATAGACCTTTAAATACTACAAGGTCAGTCCGATGTTATGGTGTGTTAAAAGTCTTACACCAAATTGGAATTTAATATTTAAAAAATTCAGCTGTCCAGGCAAGGTTGACTGTAAAAGGAAAGGGAAGGTGTAACCATTTTCTCTAGAAGTCTATACTCAAATCTACCATAAATCTCTACTCCGGTATTGTTTGATAATATAAAGTCATTAGAATCATTCTCCGGGGTCGGGAGGGGTTAGGGGTGGTTAAAAAGGAGCTAAGCTTTTCACATAAATTCGGTAAACGTTGCAATAAAGTTTGTTACTGTTTTTATTTAACCGTGTAATCGACCAATTTTTTCAATATTTAACCAGCAAATATAATAATAGTCAAATTGAGATATAAGGCATCATTCTATTTATTTTCAAATACATAATACTTCAGTTTGAACTATTTAATGTAAACATTAATCGTTAACATGTTGCCTACATACATGTACAAACAGATGGCGCATGTAACACCAAATCAGAAGGTTATTTTGTCTTTCTTTTCATTTAAATTTGTGTCATTATCTATAATTACTACTTAATAGTCCAGCTAACAAACAATATTCTAATGGACGTTTAGTATCGAATTATGTCTTCTTTTTCTAGAATTAACACAAGAGCTGCTTTCAAGGCATGTTATATCTAAATTACTGAGGCCCTTTTAATGTTTAGTTAGCTTACATGTTCAGCTAGGGTTGTTTGAACGTAGTGGTAATAACGAACACTGGGTTTGTATAGTCACCATGCAGAAGACGGATTAGTTGACTTGATGAAGTATTTCTGTTGAAAGGCAGAAAATTAGCGGCATGTAGTTCCATTGTTTTAAGGCTGAGGGAGGATTCGTCCGACTAATTATTTAAATCTAAAATATGTTATACAAAGTTGAATGAAGATATTTATTCCCCACACCCCCCCACTTTAATGGACGTCTATCAAATTAACGTCATTAAACCGTCAACAATTTTACAATAATTTCATATACATCGGCCACTTTCACCCTCCAACACCCGGATTGCTTTACTTTTTAATAAAGAATCGCATTACAGATACTGTACAGAGAAACGATAACAACATGGTAAGAAACTTCTTAGAAAGTAATATGGCTTACAATTTCTTGTTTAGACAGGGTTTTGAGGGTCCTATTTGTCTAAACAACTTGTGTAGGGTTTAAAGGGGCATAACAAATGAATATCTATGTCCCTTATTCACTCACTATTATTATCTCTCCAATCTCTCTCAAAAAAACAAAACCAGGTCAAGCCGTACTGTTAATATATAGGCATAGTACCTGCAGACTAACAATTTCCCAGGCAATGTGTTATGTTAACCACAGAAGCCCGGATGGAGTGGGGAAAATGGGTGGGGGTGAGTGTATTATGATTGCGAATTATTGTTCGGAACAGTTATTATATATCAGTATAGTTGTGTATATTTTCGGGTTCTCGGGACGCCATAATTACACTTTAAAAACCTACTTTCAGGATTTGTTACGACTGCGTAAATGTCTCCGGGTCCAACATGACCACTGACCATATGTTTTAAGCGAGCTCTTGATCTTTGGAACATTCTCAGAGCATTTTGGGACTGTTACTTAGACTGGTTTATAAATCACCATAGACCTTAAATCTCAACCATTTATCCTTAATTAAATTATAGTTTTCGAGAACAAGGTAACACTAGCAAACAAGACTCTGTCTTGCGTGCTATAATATGCATTTAAAGTTACCCCCTAAACTGTTAAAAGTCTTTCGCACTATAATATGCATTTACAATGAACGCCTAAATTGTTATTATTCCTCCACTGCAAATAAAAGCTGCTAATGATAACTTCCGCCATAACAAAACATAAAGCAAAACTCGGTCTAGCATGATTAAGAGAACCAACTAAAATAACTATCCCGTTAGATATCGCGAATGGTGACGTAATGGAATTTCATTATTAAAGGTAAAACAGTATGAACATCAGATTGTGACACGGCCTACCCAACATTGTACTTAACTTTTTCACGAAATGATCCGATTGGTTTCTAAGTTCTAGAGGAAGAAGGGAGAGGGGTATATAAATATATTAACCACATTTAGGAATCAAACTCAGTTTACCTTCAGAATGAAGTACACTGGTCATTTGAACACCCTAAGAATGCTGCACCCTTCAGCATAATCACATACTCAATGTATTGCATAATCACATGAGTCAATGTTCAGTTTGGCCTGGCTCCTACATTTGTGAATTTTTAAGAAAAGCACATAATGAGAGCTGGGTGACCTAGATATGTTTCTCAAACGATTAATTAAATGTTTGAAGGAATTTCCAAACTTTCAGATGATGAGAACGTTAAATCCTAAAGCTCAATTGAAAATGACTACTCAGGTTGACGGGATCAGCCTATAAACAAGACGCAACATTTCCCTGCATCGCGCTAATGCGTGATAGTACGTACATTGGGTGGCTTTGATTGAGTCATCGTGATATCAAGGGGAAATTCCCTGAATAGGTCATTTGATGGTTACCGGCAGGGAAGAGGATGGGTTGTGGAGATCAGTGAACTGATTCTTGTACAGTAATCCTGTTTTACACAGAAATCTCTTTAATTGACTGGGGAGGATATATCCTTGTGCGATGAGTCAATATGTGTTGACATATGCTATTCATATTGTTATTTATATAATTATTTCAATATTTCAAGCAAACGGTAGAACTTTTTATAGAATCCATCCTTCACAAATTAGTCCTTTAAAGCACGGAATCAAAGCGACCACATCATTAGAGACCTTGGTTTCATGGATTTAGCCTTCATGTGTATATTATGTTCAGTACTAAAATATTCGCAGGACGTACTTGTTAGATATCCCCTAAATAATAACTGAAAATATAATAATAACCAGGACAAAAACTGTCCAGATTTTAAAAAAACATACAAAATGAATTTAAAAAGAAGTGAAATTAAATTTGTTGTATTATGAACCGATTATCTCTGAGATAACACTTCATTTATGGCTTCGCTTATTAGATGAATATTTACAAGATATAAATAAACTGCATTGTCTTTGTTTCTGTATTATCTTATACATATTCATAACTTATAATTTCCCTCTTGTTTTAGGGGCTCGATGAGGAGAGTTACAAGAGAAAACGGGCAAGGTTGAACTAACTGTAAGTCAATACAACTGAATACTCTCTACCTTAGTGCTTAACATTGTATTTGTTAAAAGTGATTGTCTGCTACGTTAAATTGTAAAATCTTAATATATATATATATATAAATAATTTTCCATCATTAACTAGATTTTTATTCATATTCTGTGATTTTTTCATTTTATTTGGTCACTAATTACATCTGCTTCATTCTGCTTCATTAAATGAATGAGTGTGAGTGGTAAGTTCGTTTTGTTAGGAGAAACAAAAGTATCAGTTCATTATATCAGTAATGTTGGATACATAATCTTCCTTTCCGCTGCGTAGACGTAAGAAGGCCCTATCTTGAAAAAGATACATTTCTTTATCTGCAAACATGTGTGTTATCACTAACACGTTTATTATGACGGTTAGTATTTTTCCACCCTTCGTCATTATATTATTAATTTTAACGGATAAAAAGAGAGATTGTCGTGTTAAAGTGCATTATCTTGTTCCATTTCTGTTTCCTTCAAATTCGTCTTGTGTAACACATAATTCCTTTGCATCATACCAATAATTAAGAGAGTAAAGTTTTCTTACAGAGCAAATGAATTCCTTCGTTGAAGTTAAGAAGAATGTCATTGTGCAATTCATGTGCAGACCTACATACGAGGACAACAGAGGCATTGTAGAGTGCGCTGTCATGGATTATGTGACCAAGGAGGGCAACTTCATACCAGTCGGATGCTTGAATCACATGTCGCGGGTTTCTTGTTTAGCTGGTTGATTTAATTACTTGTTGGCTCATGTTACTGCTGGCGCATTTTCCGGTGGATGGGGCGGGTTGGGAGGTGTGATGTCTAGGTATTGCTTCCCCATTATTATACGAATAAGTATTTGTGCTTGACCCATTTATTATGATAACAATGTTACCATAATATATATCATTTTATCCCTATCTTACAGCTCAATGCAAGATGCATGTTCATCTGGCGTCGCCAATCGTCAACAAGAATGTGACGCCATTCACTCAATCCTCAAAACGATGGCAGTAATTTTAGTGAGGGAGAATCTAATAAAGATTTAGGTTGTAAACTGTTAACATCTCCCAAATACTACAAACAGCGCCAGATAGAGCTCCAGTATAATACACATGGATCTAGTCTCGTAGGATTGTGACGTCATCAAATGCTTATATTCTCAAGACAATGGCATGGTGACTTCGTAAACACTGTAACTTTTACATTCATTGTGAATGGATCTTGTAGAGAGATTAAGTTGTAAAATAATATTAATAAAACATAACCAAGAAATAAGTAAAATTTGAAAGATTACTGTTCAATTTACATTTTGTTTAAAGGATTACTTAATTCGGAATTTCAGTCTTGAAATGTTATTGTACAAAAAAATGAGTGTTATTAATGTTTCTTCAGCTTTTCTGGTTTGGTAAGATAAATGTCTGGAAAACTCCTTTAATGCTAAATTGATGATGACGTCAGCCCCTTAGTACAGGCCTAAATATTCATGTCAATAATGTGATTTATACATTTGAATAACTCAACAAAATCAAGTTTTGTAATTTCGTTCTTACACCAAAGCATAGTTAGATGACTTCAACAACATTTGTCCGTGTAGAATTTGTACTTCAATGTTAACATGTTATTTGAGGACATAAAAGTCTTCTCATCCCATTGTGTTTTGTGTTGTATTTGATAAACCGACTGTCTCCGTATTATTGTATATAGTCAAGTTACCTTTAACTCAGCTGTTCAAAGTAACTTGTCTCAAAATTAAACAAAATGTTATGGTAAAAGCAACTTAGACTGAATGCCAGTGGTCTACGACATAACAACATTAATGCTGTGCTTAAAGTCATGCTATGCTTCATATTCAACAACTTAGAATTTTGCGCTAAAGTGTACAAATGTAACCTTTTATGTTTTGGAAGTCACGTTGCTGTCGTTCGGGGGTCTAAAGGGGTAGGCGATCGGGAGATACATGTTATCCGTAGACCATTTCTGAATCTGATGTATTTGCTTCACTGATCACGATCTATCTTATATTGAGAGACAGCGCCCTCATTTTCGCCAACTACTTAAACAGTATGATGACGTCATTGTTTATCAAGTTTAAGAAACAATTAACAAATTGACTACTAATGTCTTTCGAGTTTAGCTCAATGAAATTTAAAACAAAAAGATAAAAGCGAAGTACATGTTAGAAAGAATGAGTAACTATGAGAATCTCGTGCACGATATTACCCACCTTTCAGACGGGGTTAACCACAGGCAGCGTACATAATTTAAATTTATTGCTAGGTGTTTTTTTATATTCGGAGAAGGGGGTGGGGTGTTTAGTAGATTCCTACTCCATCCTATCAAGAGATTAGGTTAACTTTGTAAACTGTTGATAACTCCAAATACTACAAAGAACTCCAATCAAAGATTCGATACATTACATGACCATACAGGCTACTTAGTATTGTAAAGTGTACAACAAGTCATTTCTTACGTTTTATTACCTACATTACTGTTCACATTTACTTTCTCTTCTAACTATACATGTGTTTGCTCTTCAAGCCAACATCAAATTACTGAGAACCAATCAAGGTTCTAATGACGTCATCCATCAACCACTACGTCATCAGTATATGAGAATATACAGTACATCCCTACCTTACTATGTGTGTGTATGTGGATGGGCATGGGGGGGGGGGGTGATGTAGGAGGGGATAAATGACGTACCCTCTACATTGGTGACCAAGTAATTTTATATAGTTGTCACCACCACCAGCACGCTTATTGTATAATGGGAATTGAACGGTAGAGTGCATTATTTTTTTAATTTTCTTTTGCCCCCATTATGTAACAAACTCTTTGTTACTTGCGTCACTGAAGAAAGAGGTTTCACTTACTCGTCTGTCCCTAGTCAAGTATTGCTGGTGACCTGTTCTCAGCCTCCTTGCACTCCTCGGTGCAGGGTATAACACCCTTCATTGATGCAAATGTGTGTAATGATATGATTCATCCCAACTCCAGATCCCTATCTTCGATCCCCACCCCACTCCATTCCCCGACAAGCACTTTACTACTTAGAACATTAATAAACCCCTAATTCTGTTAATACTTCTAAACTGTTTTTAAGCAGACATGTTTGGAATGCTTTGGATAATATCTGTACATACTGTAACCACATACCCTCAGTAACTAGGAGTGCATGCGTGATTCATCTTTTCTGTGGTTTTCTTCGTTCCTACTTTTACTAATTTTGAATTAAACTGTGACGTATCGGTTACGTAATGTCTTAAATCTCACACGAGTAGAGTCACATTAATTGTGTCAATGTAAAGACTAAATGACATACATTGGTTATCTACAATACCATTGTGTTATTAAAATCGATCTACGAGAACTTAGAGGTGATATTAATTAATATCTGTGATATGTTTGTTCTAAGCCAGCATTTATTCATTTCTTTCTGTTCCAATTGTTTATCTTTGTTAACATGAAGACAATATGATGACGTGACAAATCTTAAAAGGATAGCTCAGGGGAAAATTTATTTGACTAATCATATAATAAGCATCCAATTCCTACCTTGCATTTTTGAGATATCGATAGCTGAAATTGTCACAATTTGTAATATAAGTGAACTTGAAGCAAACAGGTGTGACGTCATGGTTACAGCACACTGATAGCAAATGTTCTGTTTATTCCTATGTTTAATTTTCTTGATATGACATTGGATTGTATAGGGTTACAACTTTGCTTTCGGGGATTTAAAGATATTAATACCCAAATGACTGTAGTATATTCATATTTTATTGAATCCTCATTTTAAAAAAGAAATATTGGATGTAAATTTCCAACGGAGTAATGGATACTTTTCATACTTGCTTTATGTAGATGTTTTTTAGTAAGAAGGTGTGCCCTATTGTTTTGGCGTTGACCTTATGAATATTAATGAGATTATTGGATCAAACCTAGGGAGTTTTAAATTAAAATAACTCCGCAACCTGAATTCAGATTGTAGCGAGACTTGTTATACAGTTGTTGGTTAATAGCTGGTACATGTAGGCAATCTAAGTCCCAAAAAATTCCAGGCAAATATTTACGCTGACAGGGCCCAACTTTTATTACCAACCCACATGCATTTTGGGACACATTATTTGGGCCTGAATTTGTGGAGCCCAATATTTGTGGAACCATTTGAGCGCAACATTTTGTTGGGCCCAATTTTTTGGGAGGTGCCAATAATTTAAACTTGCAAATAATTCCACAACCTTAAATCAGATCATATCCAAACTTGGAATACGGGTAACTGTTTGCATAAATATTATGATATTTGGGTGATGGTTACTACACTTTATTATTCCACTATTCAAGTAACCATAGTGACCGTTGGACTCTTGTTAGTATTTTATCGTCTTTATTTACCTTCCGTTGTTATTATAGTCCTCAATAAAGCCTTGTCTGTTAAGACCATACGATCATGTGAGCTTACAAAATTTAACAATATTGAATATGATCATAACGCTGAAAATGTTCTGTTCTTTTTTTCATTTTAATGAATCTTTTAAAGTGTCTATTTGTTTGTGACACTAAAGGAGAATCAAACCCAACAATAATTTTAATAGTAGTTGTTAGATAAACTATCGAAAATTGTAATAGGATGTGATAGGTTAGCTATTAATCATATTTACTATGATGTGATAGGTAAACTATCGATCATATTTACCATTATGTGATAGCTAAGCTATCGATCACTATCATAGTATGTAATAGGTAAGCTCTCGATCATTTTAATTTTATGTGATAGGTAAGCTATCGATCATTTTAAAATTATGTGACAGGTAAGCTATGGATCATATTTAATATTACATGATAGGTAAGCTATCGATCATTGTACTATCATGTGATAGGTAAGCTATCGATCATTGTAATATCATGTGATAGGTAAGCTATCAATATTATGTGATATGTAGGCTATCGATCATTTTAATAGTATGTAATAGGTAAGCTCTTGATCATTTTAATATTATGTGATAGGTAAGCTATCGATCATTTTATAATTATGTGATAGGTAAGCTATGGATCATATTTAATATTACATGATAGGTAAGCTATCGATCATTGTACTATCATGTGATAGGTAAGCTATCGATCATGTTAATATGATGTGATAGGTAAGCTATCGATCTTTGTAATATCATCTAATAGGTAAGTTATCAATCATTTTAATAATATGTGATAGAAAAGCAATCGATCATATTTAATATTATATGATAGGTAAGTTATCGATCATTGTAATGTTCTGTGATAGGTAAGCAATTGATCATATTTAATATTATGTGATATGTAAGCTATCGATCATTTTAAAAATTATGTGATAGGTTAGCTATCGATCATTTTAATATGATGTGATAGGTAAGCAAATGAACATATTTATTATTATGTGATACGTAAGTTACTGATCATTTTAAAATGTTGTGATACGTAAATTATCGATCATATTAAATATCGATCATTGTAATATTATGTTATAGGTAAGTTATCGATCTTTTTAATAGTATGTGATATGTAAGCTATCGATCATTTTAAAATTATGTGATAAGTTAGCTATCGATCATTTTAATATGATGTGATAGGTAAGAAAATGAACATATTTATTATTATGTGATATGTAAGTTACTGATCATTTTAAAATGTTGTGATACGTAAATTATCGATCATATTAAATATCGATCATTGTAATATTACATGATAGGTAAGTTATCGATCTTTTTAATAGTATGTGATATGTAAGCTATCGATCATTTTAAAATTATGTGATAAGTTAGCTATCGATCATTTTAATATGATGTGATAGGTA
>JAIPMN010026282.1:1293-13753 GCA_020650975.1 Apostichopus californicus
ATATGCCCACATGGGGGGGGGGGTGGTGGCTGGCTGGCAAATGCTTTCACCACTAGATTTAGTTTGGCATGCACAATGATACGTACCCCAGTGAAAATAAAATGTGATAGATTATTATTTTTATTATAATTCTTTTTGGGGGGGGGGGAGGGGGTTTATAGAAATATACTAAACAAGCTGTTAATTCATAATGATGCTTGATTCTCCACATGAATAGTTGTTGTATTATCCCATTAAAATTATGGAGTCACAGTTAATATATAAGTTGGAAAATAAACTTAATGAAAACACACTGTAAGGCATTCAAACAAACTTACCCTGGCCCTTGCTCGGAAAAGCTGCCTGAACACCAGTATACAATGCTAATGTGGCTATTACTAAATGAAGGCCTAATATATATATTTTTTAAAAGCACTAGGCCTAAGTAGCCTTCAGCAGTACAACAATGTGCATACGTAATTATACAAAAATACCTGACAGGCAATCAAGGGCAATCAAACAAACTTATCATGGCCCTTGCTCTGAAAAGCTACCTGGACACCAATAAAATCATGGATATTACTAAAATGAAGGCCTAATATAAATTAAATGCACTAGGTAGCACTCAGCAGTACAACAAAGATGTAATTAGCGTGCAATACACTACACGCCGCGTATCTAACAACAGTACAGAAAATTGGTCGCGAGGGTAGCCATTTTCGTATATCTAACATGTAGCTGCCATGAGTCATAGCCAATCTGCTACAAACCAGACTTGGAGGCGGGGCTTAATCATCAAAAACGGACCTTTTCACTAAAAGTAGGGGCGGCAGCTCAGTGTTGTTTTAAGAAAGAAAAATCATTTAAATATCAAATAAAGCAAATAAAACCAATAAAATGTCATACTCAGCTAGTAAAATTCTTATTTATACCTACCTGTAAACAACAAATGAAAGTTTAAAATGTTAAAAAAATATATAATACATAGGACCCTATCTTAGACGATACCACTGTTGAAAGACGATTCTATTCTCTTTCAAATGACGTATAGATGTTGGGGGTGGGATTAAGTCTTTGACTGCCGCCGATCGAACGAAAGGAAAATGGCAACCCGGAAGTTGTGACCAAAAATCTTATCGCTGTATGCAAGTACACACAAATTTTACATTGTTCTTCACAGTAAAGGGCACCTTTTTTATTTATGAATTTGCCAAAGATTTCGAGGCAGTTTGCAAAGATACTTTTATTTGACGTTGGGTAAATGTGTTCTTATGATTTTAAAACCAAAAATATAACATTTAATGGTAATATTCGACAAATAATGATTTAAGAAAAAAAAATCCCCAGCGGGCGCTGGGCGGCACAGTTACGCGAAATGGAGAAAAATACGCTAGTGCGTGCGACAGTGCTAAAATTTAGCGTGGTTGCTAAGGCGAATCACCGAATCACGAGAATCACATATACATGTGTATATGTGCGCAATAAAGAAGATCGAATATCTTTTATCTGAAATGTGGACAGAATAAAAAGAAAACAAGAAATTTTGCACAAATATTTTTATGATTTATCTAATTCTTTCATTTTCATTTTGTACATATTAAAGTAATCATGATGCAGCAATATTGTGAACAAAAACCCCATCACAGGCGTAACAATATTTGAACAGTCAGGTAGCCTGTGTGATAACATGTCACGGTCAATGTTTACGACGTTGGTATGTAAACAACGAAGCCACGGTGAGGTGTGAGACAGTAACACGGGTTGGATTTTTATTACCGCACTTTTTGAAGGAAAAGTGCGGCACGGGTTCAAATTTTATGATGGGGCGGAATTTCGTAATGTACAGTATCGGTTAGGTTGGGTATATGGTGGCATCTATGCATTGTAAGTTGGGTTTTACAGAATGTTAACGATGTTTGTCATCCTGGAACAGTTAGGTAGAAATTCCTGTAATGGTTGCAGCTGGCATGGGTTGCCCTGGCTATTATTGAGGTGGTAAAAGTCCTCACCTGTTGACAAACTTATTGTATTATTTCCAAGTGCAGATTATTTCATTATGTTCATTATACATTTTGTACAGTATTGCGGGTATTCATTCTTTAATTGTATTCATGTAAAAATGTTACGTAGTATTGAGTATAGGTTTTCCCCGAGATAGGGCAGATTTAATTAGGTTATGCAGTAAGGTCTAAGGAGTTCATTAAGCCATTTATATTATCATGTATCATGATTTTTCATATGTATATTTTCATTTAGAGTTTGTAATAAATTGTCAGCTGTGGTTTCAACGCAAGAACACTCTTGCATCCTCATTTATCACTTGTGAGTTCGAAGCAAAGGACCCTAAATCTGGTAATTTTCCCCCGCTATCCGCGGTCCGCTTCATTTAAAACAACCAAACAGCACAAAAATCAACTCTTTGAAGCAGATTTCATTTCTTGGATGACTATACATGTTATGATGTTTAGAGCCCTTTCAAAAAACTTAACTGAACTGAAATTGACCAACGAAAATCATAACATCAGAGAACTCGCAGACTAATTGTAGCTTTAATTTTGGAGTTATGATGTTTTACAAGGTTTGCAGACTTTGAAATCTGTTGACATCAAGTGACCTTTGACCTATACCATGCAATTCAATATGGTTCATGTATTCACCAAGTTGGATCTACAGTATGTATACTACAGTAAGTATGAAGTTTAACAAAGATGTACTTTGTGAGTTATCATGTTTACAAAGTTTTCAAACTTGATCTCAAATGACCTTTGACTATCACAGAAGAAAATATTGTTCTTGTACACAATAAGTCCGATCCACATAATGAGTAAGAAGTAAATCCATCTTCAACTTTTTGAGTTACCATGTTTACAGCAAGTGTCTCATACACACACACATACTGTACAAGCACGCAGGTGTGTTTTACATTCAGACTGAACCGATTGAGGACCGCATTGTTTTTCCAATTGTTCAAATCCATGTACCTTAAAAATACATGTCTGAACTTCAAAATTTGTCTGAGGACGTGGGGATTCCTTTGAAATGATGTCTGAGGACTTGGAATTCCTCTGTTCAAGTCCTCAGTCAAAATACAAAACATGTGTGCACACACACACCCACACACAAGGAAAATTTCCCCAATATGTTTATTTGTGAGTATGCAGAACTGTCACACATTTTATAGTTGAAGTGCCTGACTCACCTGGAAGCAAGCTAAACAGCATACAAAGAATGCACAGAATAATAGGGTCCTTCATTTTCATTTCAGTTGATGCCGAAATTGATGCATTGTGTTCTTCTGTTGGTGTAATTTCTTTACATTGGTACCTAAGACAAAAAATAGCAAAAGGTTAACACCTTACACACATATTATTAGATCCATATATATGTCAACCTTATGAAAAACACAGGAAGGATTGCGAACATTGACAATAAACGCTTCCATAGCATTTTTTCAAGATGGTCAAGACCAGTGTTTCCTCTAAGAAATATCCCATTGAGTCAAAATGGCTAATATCTGAATATTTGACTCACCACCGTCCTGGGGGGGGGGTCTAAGGGGAGGGGAAAAATTCTGGGTAAATTATGTTATTGAACCAAAAACAAAATCCTTCAATGTTTCGTGACTCTCCACGATGTTACATTTTGTCGACAGTATTAGTACCAGGGGAGTTGTCAGGATTTTCAAAGTTGTAGGCACGACTATCTGAGCGGAGCGTACAAGAAAATTTTTGGTTTTACAAACCCCCCAGATGACCGGAAATGGCCCTTCCCGAGTGTTCATTCTGGTTCCCTGGCCTCTTGGTAACTTGAGACACCTCATTCAATATCACTTTTAAACCCAACAAACAAACGAGTTAAAATAGTACGTAATTCAATACTACATAATGTATTTAAAATTAGCAAGGTACATGTACAGAGTAAGCCAGTAACAACAGGCAATAAAGTGCTGCAGCTCTAAAGTCTGTTAATCAACGATAGGCTTATTTGACTGTGGAATGTTTCTCAACTGAAATATTATCTGCGTAAACAGGTTCTTAACTAGATGTTAAAAAACTGACAAGATCGGATCCTAGTCTTTTCCAGCGGGTAGAGTGTTGATTGAAACGGCATGCGATAAAAATGACAGCCTAGATGACAGAAGAATAGGTCACCTAATTTAGCCATATTCTTGCTACTGTAGGTTCATTTCAATAGGTTTTCCTGTCTAGACTCTCAAACTCGTCCAGCAAGCTTATGGATTTGAATTATGGGTGTTTTTTAAAAAAAAAGATAACTTGGCCAAAAAAATGTAGGCCCGGGCCTACAGTGCTACATACTGGCTACGCCCCTGTGTACTAAACATCGGCCAATCCAATGTCTGCTTTTTAAATTGAGGCATGGAACCATGAGCTTTATTTGAACGATGATTGCTAAATAATAATAAATTAGTTCGTTGCACATTACGCTTTATTTTTACAAGCTAAATTTGACTCAAATAGGTCCACTTTTCAATGCAGGGTAGGGAATTAAGATTTGGCTTTGGGGGGCTATTTTGGAAAATGAAAGGTTAAAAACGCCCCGATTAATGTATTCAAGAGGGCTTTTTTAAGGCTTAAGGGGGCGCTTTTCCAAAGTTCAATATGCTGTTTACGGAAAAGTTTGTAAGCATTCATCAGGATCAAGTAAGCACAATTACCCTCTTCCTAGTTAGCTGCGACCGTATAGCAAATTCATTGAAAGTTTAATTGCCAAAATTTGCGATCGTTTAGCACATAACGTCAATCCACCGAATATATGACGAAAAACCAAGAACCCATCAACTGAAATCAGGTTTACTTCCACTGAAGGTGCCCTTTCCTTTAATCATGTATTTTTTCGTGTGTGGATAAAATCACTCACCACCAAATACAAAACCATTATACCGCTGAAAAGTAATCGAAGTTAAACCTTCAATCCATCGCCACAGCAACGGTGTACGTAAAATACAACATTCCCCATTTAAGACATAGCACATACCTTCCAAACAACTGCCGATTTCCAGCAAATTGAAAGTTGTTAACAAAGCTACGGATTTTTTTTTTTTTGCAAACCGATGGTTAGGCTACATTTCCCATTGACTTAGTGTGGTTGTTAGGCTAACATGTGGTCGAAGGTTGCAGTATTTCATGGATATTTTAGTTCTAGCTAACTGCGTCACAATTTCAGCGAATAACGAGATGCTTAGGCTAGATTTTCCCGTTGACTACGTGTGGTGTTCGGCTACCATGCGCGTGACAACAGCAGCAAGGAAAGTATGTAAACAAAGCTACGCAAAGTATTGTTATTATTTTTTTTTTGCAAACCGATGGTTAGGCTACATTTCCCATTGACTTAGTGTGGTTGTTAGGCTAACATGTTGTCGAAGATTGCAGTTTTTTTTTGGATATTTTTGATTGCGACACAACTTGAGCGAATAAAGATATGGCTAGTTCCATGTTGACTTAGTGAGAAGTTAGGCTACCATGTGATCGGAGATTTGTGGGGATTTTAGGTTATTGTCGCTGGTACTGAAATTGCTTAGTGGACGCAGTAATTTGCCAGTGACTGTGCGAGAAGTTCCCGGTGATTGTGCGCGACCCTCCCGCACTGCTTCAAATTTGATGAGGGATTGTGAGAACTGATTGTGCGATTCGCGCTGCTACTGCAAACCCTAGCTAAAGCAAAAAGATGTCACAATTAAATTTACACAGACACCTGATATTACGAGAGAGATTTTCTTATATTTCTCTTTGCTTTTTCGCCCTCGCAATTGTGCTTTCGGAGGGCTTTTTTAGCACTTGCTAGGGCGACTCGCCCGTCGTCCCGCTTATTTCTGACCCTGTTGCAATGTATACAATGTAAGGAAGGCTATACAGATATTATATTTAGTACGCTGGTAGTGCAAACCATCATAGTGTAGGCAATGCATCAGTGCACGTTACGTTATATGATTTAGCAAGTTACAACCATCGAGCTAAATCTGCGTGACTGTATAGAAAAACATAGCTACGGTAAAGTTAACGAGCGCTAATTTAACATTTCTGACGATAAATTGGAAACAATTTACAGTAATAATTTCTTCACTTCAAGTTGAAGTTCTGAACACCATGCCTTTGGAAACGTTTTTTGTTTCTATTCACACTCTATAAAATTCAGGAGAAAATGAAACCCTCTTTTTTTTTTCTCTCTCTCTGAACGCCAGTGCGTCAAATCGGCAAACCATTGCGTCAAAATCGCGTCATAGCGGAAACACTGGTCAAGACGCTTTATTTTGCCTTTGCTTTGTATTCGTTAGCTCTAAACACTGGTCAAGACGCTTTATTTTGCCTTTGCTTTGTATTCGTTAGCTTTACCTCAACTCAAACCTATCAAACACATGAGATTTTTTAGAGGCCACGATATGATAGAAAAGGAAATCACACTGTTAGGCTCTCTCCATCAAAATCATCTCAGGAAAATTCTTCTGATAAAAATGTTTTGTGCAAAGTGAGACGACACTGGGATAGCATCACGTTAACAATGCTACTGAGTAATTTAAATATTTGGAAGAAAATATCTGTGAACAGAGCAACTATTCTAATTTCATGAAATACGAGTGATGAGAAGTATATAGTTTCTTCCGCTTCCCAAAGGTTGCAACGGAGAGGAATACTAAATTTGTCACAATTACATGAACGTAACATGAACAGGAAGTGCTGGGAGTCCTAGCACTTCCGAGTGTTTCTGTGTTTTTTTTGTGAATGGTTTTTACTAAGGAAACGCTTTCTTGGTATATATGTTCTACTTTTACAATGGTTACGAAATCTGCTGATTAAAGAGCTACTGTTTGTTTTATGCATTATTGAGCACTAAATATGAAAAGAATCAAATTACATTCATGGTAGGCATAATTAAAGCAGGTCTCTTTGCAATTTGCATTAGTGTTGATAGTCGACCTTTTTCTTTTGTAGTCGATTAATAGCATACAGTAGCTCTTCTCGCGATCACTGCGATTATATACTCGATTACAGTTATGACGTCATCACTGTCATTTATATACATCAATTGCAGCTATACAGTCAAAACAAATCTTTCTCCATGGTCTTTGTTTTTTTCTTTCGTGTCTTAACGTGTGTGGTGTCTGAATCATGTTAAAACATCTACCATAAAAAAAAAAACTGTGAAAAATTTTCAATCTAACAACGTTTTCTTAAAGGCATAGAAGACTCGCCCCAAACCGCGTGCGGCCATCTGAAAAAGTAAACTTTCCGTTGCTTGCAATTGACGTTTTGTTCGTGTCGCTACAAAATGCAGATAGTACAGTAATGAAACGTGATACCTTGTTATCTTTAGCGGGACCTGAGATGTCCATCGCTGTATCGTTTGTATACTGTGCTGTGGGAATTGACCGCAGATGTATGTACTGATTGTACACTAGTGTCTAATGACCGATGGTAGCAAGCTGTGTGTTTGTATTTTCTGGTATCGATGGTGGTGTCTAACACTTCTGTTACACCTCATTCAAAACTAGGTCAGATTACCGGCATTAGACGTTTCTTTTTTCGCGAGTCTTCACACCCTTTAAAATCCTTCAAAGTAAATCAAAATCTTTCAAATGGATCTACGAGGCTAGTACTACAACTGCTACTAGCACTAACGTGCAAACAGTGAATAGATGTATCACCTTGTAGCAGTGTGATGATTAGTATGGAATAGTTTTCCCTAGAGTGGCGTTCAACGATCTAGGCTACACTGTAGCTCTAGCCTTGCGCGATAACAGGCACATACTTGCACATTGAAAGTAAACTACTGTACACTGCAATCAACACACTCGAGCAGACATCCGATAAATGTGAACCAGGCCAGAAATGAAGTAATTGTAAACATGAAGAAATGACAAATACTTTGGCAATCGTAATAGAGTAAGAACTTACGAAATTGGGATTATGCGCAATGCTCAAACATTGAATGTTGCACTGCAGAACAAGACTTGACAGAATTAGCAAACCATGTGTATCGTGCTTAACTTGAAAACAAGCCGATGGTAATAGTGACCACACACTGCAGCAGAACTAAGGACTATTGACAAATAACAGCGATCTAATGACTCTCTTATATTATGTATTCATTTATAGTCCACGAACATCACAAAAATGTCGAGGCTTGTCGCTATGCATGTAGCATACACTGATCGGTGCGGAAAACTGCTAAAGTATGTGGCTGGGGGCTTATGCAGGGGCGCAGGGCTAGGCTAGGTAGGCTCTCCCTGGTTTGTGTTTTTAACGGTATCGTTGCACAAGAAGTATGCGTGATAGATCTGTGGACCACAGTAATGCAATAAGTTATGTAGTTGCAGTGGAAGGTGGTGTGATTGAGAGTTTTGACACAGGATCGTCTACTGATAAATAACCTTTGGGGAGTAGTGTAGTATTGTGAGACCCTGTATACTTTTGTGATGTTTGCTGACCCCTTACTCAAATTCCATATCTGGTTTGATATCTGGCTATACAGTATCTGGATAGATAAAGTTTGATATGGCCGAATAAAGCCAGATATCTTGATATAATTGTAAGCCAGCTATCCATATCAAGTTTGATATGGCCATATAAAGCCAAATATATCTTGATATAATTGTAATCCAGATATCCATATAAAGTTTGATATGGCCATATAAAGCCAGATATATCTTGATATAAAATTGTAATCCAGATATCCATATCAAGTTTGATATGGCCATATAAAGCCAGATATAACTGGATAAAGAGTCAATCCAGATACGCAGATAAAGTTTTATCTGGCCATATAAAGCCAGATATATCTTGATATAATTGTAAGCCAGATATCCATATCAAGTTTGATATGGCCATATAAAGCCAGATATATCTTGATATAATTGTAAGCCAGATATCAAGTTTGATATGGCCATATAAAGCCAGATATATCTTGATATACTTGTAAGCCAGATATCCATATCAAGTTTGATATGGCCATATAAAGCCAGATATATCTTGATATAATTGTAAGCCAGATATCCATATCAAGTTTGATATGGCCATATGAAGCCAGATAACTGGATATAGAGTCAATCCAGATATGCAGGTTTTATCTGGCCATATAAAGCCAGATATAACTGGATATACATGTAAGACTGTACATGCTCTTACATAGTGTATTTTCATAGAGATTTACATTGCCCTATATTGTGGTACTGCACATATTTCAATGGTAAAGCACATACAGTGCACACTAAGTCAGAGGGGGTATAAATTGGTTACTTGATCTATCTGGGTTGCTAGGCAACTACAGGGTCTTAGATGGAAAAAGGATGACTCAGAGGGTATATAATTAAGTGTGAAGCCTGCTTCTGAACAAAGGACATATATGTGTAATGTTACTCTGGGAGTGAGATAGGAAAGGCAGTGTACACATGGTACAGTAGGAGTAGAGAGCAGATCGATCTCGAAGGAAATTTATTAGAAAGGATTGGTACATTAAGAAAAGGTGATGGAGATTCGTAAAAAATAACCTATTGAGGTCAGGACATTGGCAAAGGATTCTTTAGTGAACTGAACAGTCAGAAGGAAGAAATTTTTGGGAATGGATGGAAACAACATATTTTGGGACTGAACTTCGATACTGAATGGAACATATATCGCCCCCCTAGAACTTATTTACTAAAGCAATTATATTAAATAAAGGAATAGCACAATGCAATTTAGTATCAACCTCTA
Organism: Apostichopus californicus; assembly: GCA_020650975.1. Lineage (NCBI taxonomy): Eukaryota > Metazoa > Echinodermata > Holothuroidea > Aspidochirotida > Stichopodidae > Apostichopus > Apostichopus californicus. Next base: position 10,980 of record JAIPMN010026282.1, read on the forward strand.
CAGGACCACAGAAGAATAAAGAACTCAACCTTCAAGTATTATTTTTAAGTGTACTAGTGGTACTGTGCGATACCAGTTTAAAGTTTAAGTAAGTATACTTTTACAATATGTGTATGTACACAAAGACTCTTGTACAAGTAAAATAGCTGTCAGAGCGTGCAGGCTAATTTTTGAACAGCGGTCATTTTATGACCATAGCAGTCGGATTAGGAAACAGCAAGGAGCTTTTTGAGTGATATGTTTGAGGCCAATACTGCAGATTCTTAAGTCCAAGATAAGTTGATCTTTACCTCCAATTATAAGCCTTGCTTTTTTGGTCTAATTGTCTGGAGATGGGTTTTTTTCAGACACAATTTGAAATGATTTTGAAATCTCTTTCAAGTTGGAAGCATTGTGAGTCACAAATAAAACTGTGTGTCACAAAAAGTTATGTACACAATTGGGTTTGGAATGTGCTGGAAATAAAGTAATCCCAACTTTATATGTCTTTTTCATTATTTTGAGAATTGTGTCGATGAAAGAACTCGCAGACCTTGCAGAGACTGAAGACAGCCTAGAGACGCCAGAGTGATGGGCATTTTGTCATGAAGCAGCCTAGGCTTTCAAGTTCCAATTTATTCGTGGAACATTTTATCATGCCAGGATATTTTATTCTCTTAACCATGTATTTTTGTTCTGACGTTCATATTGCCTTAATAATCGTTTGAACAGAAGACCCTTTTTTAGTATTAGTATTTTATTTGTAAAGACTTGGACATACTGTGGGTAAGGTGAAACAAGAAAAAACAAAATACCTGCTGATGGATCAATCAGGAAATGTAATTAATGGCCAGATAATTAAGCAGTAAATAAAGAGTTGCTTTATCTGCGCCATATATTGCCTTTATTAAGTTTCAAATTATATTTCTTTACATCGCCAGATGAAGTTCTGGCACAGATGGGCAGTTCCGTAAACTAGTAAACCTTTTCACCAAAAATTAAAAAACGTTGAATCATTATATGTAGGGTATCAGATGAAAGCTAAAACTATGGAGTTTCATAATATGTAGCTAATTTTCACAGAACACATTGTTTTCAGGCAGATTAAGGTGTGTATTAGTCAACCGAAAAAATCTCAAATTTGCTTCACAAAAATCACCCCAAAACAAAATGCCTATTTTTGCCTGTGTATCTTCAGAGGAATTAATATTCTTGGATTTGCTGAAGTGATACAATATATAGATTCAATTTACAAAAAGATAAAGTTGCAGGGATTTTCAGTTTTCTGAGAAAAACTTTTTTTACAAATGTAAATTGTCATGTGTACGTCCGTCACAGAAAAATCACATTTTTTAAAATTTCATATAGAAGGAGGTACCCAGATTTCAAGACATCTACAATTCAATGCACATTTTGAACACTCAATAACTACATAATGTGCCTTTAATTCCTAGGATTTTATTTTTTCAGAAAATGCTGTGACAGACGTACGTATTTTCGTACGTCCGTCACGTACGTCCGTCACGCGTACGTCCGTCACATTATTTTTGTTTAATTAAACAATGTATTTTAACATGTTTATCACTACTATACCCCTGAATTTAATTAATCAAACCCATTTAGCTATAAACACAGACATTAGGTAGTTTTGTGGTTGTTTCATTAGCATAAATGTAGTGGTATGCAAACACTGCATACTACAGTGTCACCTAGCATATATTTGTGTTATTGGTTAGCACTTGGCAAGATATCAAAGAAATGGCATGGTATTGAACCACATGTACAGTATGCTATTGTCTACAATGATATAACACTTTCATCTAAAAGCCTTGTTCACATTAGAAAATGCACAGAGGGGATCCGATCGAATCATATCTCCTGCTCGAGATCAACATCCTAGTGTAAATACTATCCTACTCAGAGTCAGACCGCGACATGTTGGTCCCCTGTTCTAGGGGATATCAGTTCAAGAGTGTGAACACTCGGGGGAACCAAGGTGACCTGAGATCAAGGCAAACGAACTTCATAACACCATGCCTGTTCCACGCACTATTAGGCAAATTAGCCATGGACATATATGGAACTATTAGCTACAAACTATTTGTTTGTGTACAACATTGTTTCTTGTAGTTCTGCCATTTATTCTTCTCTCTGACCAGGGAGTTGTTATGGAACCAACAACTCCCTGCTCTGACCATGAGGTTTCCTTTCGATATCCAACCAGGGAGTTGTTATGGAATTACACTGTTTTCAACTAATTTTGAGTAAATAATAAATCAGTTTTGGAAGGAAGATTGTCTGAGAGTCATCAAGAACTGTTATTGCAATTGATAGTATTTTGTTACTGCTGTAGTGTGCATGTTATTGTTTTGTAATTTGTTCTACTTTTGCTTTAGGTTCATTACCTTTTGTGTTGGGTTTCAGGTATCATTATGTGGAAGAAAAGTTAATTTTGAACCACATGTGCTCATAGTTTTATGTTGGTGGACAGAGTTACCAGATGGTTCTTTCTTAACTTCACAGTGTTTTTGTGTATTACTTTTATTCATGTTTCATAGTTGCTATACTAACCAAGGGTGTGCTGCTGTATCTCTGTATCTTGACATGAGATATTTAAGAACTACTGTATTGCCAGTAAGTGCTCTCACTACTGAATAGCTATTTGTAGTACAGTATGCACACCCTGGTTATAACACTGACTTCTTTCTCCCACTTTCACCTGAATCTTGAATCTATACATTGCATGCAGAAGTTAGTGACACTCATCTATATTAGAAATTTGCCATACACTTTGT
>JAIPMN010026283.1:0-10289 GCA_020650975.1 Apostichopus californicus
AATCATGTTTGATCTCTAGAGTATAAGGCAAATATGTCACCAAAACAGATCTAGTATTGTTCGATACAGGTGACAAACGCCTACAGTGGAATTACGACCTTCCTTACCGGTTTCGAACCTCTGGACATACAATCAGCGTCCATATGTAGCCTAGTGGTTAGGGTGTCCGCATATAAAGCGGGAGGCCCGGATTCGAATCCCGGTGGAGGCTGGAAGTTTTTTCACTGTTCTGGATTCACGAAGTTAATCCGCAAACGTCTTTTGGAATCCTGTGAAACTGATTCTCTTTTCATCAGTATTATTGCACTCACGTACTAGTCATTGCAGAGACATTTCTCTGGAATAGTGCTTTAAATTCCCCTGGAGATGGAAACGCAGGTATACTAAATGGAGAGCGTGAGCTATTTACTAATGAACGTTGGCTACAATGTATATAGTTGAATTCCTCACACCAATGACGTCATGTTTTTAAACAACGGAGGATACTTTCTATCATTTTTTGCATCGTTTGGAAAGTCGAATAGCAACCCTTGTAATAAAGTAACTTGAAACTGCCTGTTTAATAGGAACCTTCATCAGCAACACAGACATCACACCATTACTAATATTGTACTCTTTTGGCGTTTGGAAAGTCGAAGAGCAACACTTTCAATAAAGTAACTTAAAACTGCCTGTTTCTCAGGAAAATTCATCAGCAACACAGACATCACACCATTACTAATATTGTACTCTTTTGGCGTTTGCACGGTCGAATAGCAACACTTTTAATAAAATAACTTAAAACTGCCTGTTTCTCAGGAAAAGTCATTAGCAACACAGACATCACACTATTACTAATATTGTACTCTTTTGGCGTTTGCACGGTCGAATCGCAGCGCTTTTAATAATTAAAAAAAAACTTTAAAATGCCTTCATCAGCAACACAGACAATGGAACCGAATTAGAAACCATGAAACCACATCAGACTTCAAAGTCACTGAACTCAATAATGTATGAGAAAAGAATACCAATGGGAGCATGTCAACAAGAAAATCTGGAGACTTTAACATGGATTCTACATATATGAAAGGGTAGAATGGATCCTTGGTTCCAAGTCTTTGTTTAGCCTAAGGATGTGTCACTTATGTCTCGGGATATCAAGCTATTTCTTTACGGTTTACGACCGTCAAACAGGGGGAAAACTGGAGCAGAAATGGAGCTAACCAAAGGCAAAGTGCAGGAGAAGATTATTTTTAGGAACGGGAAAAACCAAAGAGATAATCTCCGATGACTGTTTTTTTTTTCGTGGGTTTTTTTTTGTGGTTCAGTTGAACCTGCAGAGACGGAAGTTGGTTCTAGTTTCTCCTAAATTTGCAATTATTACGATCAGGATCAAATAAATTATCGTTCCATATTTCACTGCCAAAAACACCAGATATTCTTTTGCACAATAGGAAATACTGTTTACCATTCTTATGTAACTTTTTAATAACCTGACACATAGTTACCTATATGAGGTGAATCCGATAAAAAAAAAAATCGTGGATATGATGACTGTTATATACTTAAACACGGATGTCTTATCGAACGATGATGATTTCGGTTGACCAATCAGCTACCTTTGGTTATATCGATTACGTATTGATAACATTCGATTGATATATATGTGAACGTTTCTTGTTATAGTTCTGTCACCTTCGTATATTGATCGATCGATATTAGATATTTCCAACTGATTAGCTTTTGAATGATATATTGATATAACGATGATTTTATCATATAGATGCCATATAATAATATTACAAAACAAGCGTCACAAATGACAAAAGAAGAATCAATTTTCTCCATGCATAGATTTCCATCTAATAAACGAACACATTTGGACTTTATCCACTTTAACAACTGAATAATTATCCTCTTACATTCATTCGAATTACAAATGACGTGATCATGGGTTTGCTTATATCACCCGACACACACAGAAAACACAGTAACTACTGTAAATTTTAAAGTTTTGTACCAAAGTAACAACTGGATCGTGCTATAAATCGGTATAGCATGTGCTATTAGGATTACAGTAAGAACTGAGGATATGTGTAATTCCAACAAATCAATTTGTTTGGGATTGTTGGAATTACAAATATCCTCAGTTCTTACTGTAATCCTTATAGCACATGCTACCGAATTATCAGATTTGTCAGCACGATCCAGTTTTTACTGTGGTACAAAACTTTAAGATTTACAGTAGTTACTGTTTTCTCTGTGTGAATCGGCTGCTTATATACATCAATAGTCTATAACTAGTGATCAATCCATGCTGCACTTTTTGCTCTCCGACACGGTAAGTTCAGCCGCAGGGGTTCCAATTCTAATGGTGGCCTAATATTGCAGCAACCATCCATTTGACATTAGTTTATACGTAAAGCAAATGTTTTGGCAGAATAACGTATACAAATTAAGTCATTATCATTCCTCAAATTGTATTAGGATTGCTTTTACGTAAGGTTAAGTCTGCGGATACGTATGCCTCGCATGTCTACGAAACCTGACCTTAAAAAGTGATATTTCAAGAGGGAGGGTATATAAACCAAGGAATGGTAGTTCTGGAGGTTAGCTAATAAAACTATAAACGATCGTCTAAAATACAGGAAATCAACGTTTGCTTGAAATGTTATTTCATTAGCTTAGCTCTTAATTACAGACAGATTAGGTACCCTGCTCAGAAGGAATGATATTTTTTTCTTGTAGCTGGAAATGTCATTTATTGATAACCCACAGTTTTTTTTATATTTATAACTGTGTCCCCAAATTAAAGAATATTTATATATGACTTGATTGATATGATACAAAAAGGTCATATCAGGTTTTCTATTAGTAACTTGCAAACAAGGGGACATCTCTCCGGTTTATAATTACCAGTGTGAACAAATGCATCTATTAATTATACCAGTGTTCCTTAAAGTAAAGTAAAGGATCAATGCCATGCATTCCAGGGCGCCTAATTTTTATTCCTAGGACGGATAAGGGTTTCAGGTTTTTCAGGAATTTACAAATTCGTTTGAAATCAGAGTTAGGGTTTAGAAAGTGGGTTAGGGATCCAGTTCCCATGAAAATGAAGGATTGTCGTTCATAATCTGGGGTCAAAACTAGGAAAAAAGATTCAGAACATGTTTTTTGAAAAAGCGTCACATGTTTGGAATCCAGGGATTTGATTGGCCGATGCCCTTATTCGTCCTAGGAAAAAATATTACGCGGCACCTTTTTTGTCAGACTATAGGGGTTCAGGAAATATGGAACGAAGAGTAAACAGGTTAGCTTTGTTTTTGGTGTAATTTTGATAGAAAACTAAATAGAAAAGGAAGGCTTCAAAAAGTTGACACGGTGGGACGTAACCTTCTCCGTAGCCCAAACTGGCTTTCGAAGCCCCTGTCTATAACGAAATGTTCTTGATATAATGATTTAAATCGTTTCTATAGTTTCAAAATGATATGATGTTATCATAATTCAAATTTTTAAGTTTGGTGAAAGTTTGTCAATGAATCTATAGCAATGACAGAATGAGTGATTTAATGATATAACGAACGAGCTTAACATGGCTTGGTATTTCTGTATGATGCAAATTTTTAATTATCCAATAAAGAGATAAAGAATAAAACATTTGTACAATTTGTTTCATATTTGATAGAATTTTTCAAATAAAAAATAACGTTTTCAATTTTTGGCGTAACCTAATATTCCTATATAAAGTAACATGATGTGTTGAATTGTTTAGAGTAGAAACATGATAAGAATATTAATATGTAGAAAATTTTTCAAATACAACTTCTTAATTTCTCCAGATGTCAAAAGAATATACGAATATGACGTCACACAAAACTTTTTGTTGATCAATTAACGCCTCTCGGTTTAAATTTCACCAACATCATCAAGTTTCATATATAAGTGAAACTTTTTGTCGACAGAATCCAAATGTATCCAAATCGCACTTTTTTTGAAAAATGTCTTTGGTGTAATAACAAATGTCATAACATTCCATAAATTTTGAATAATTACAAACAGTTAATGTACCCACGCGTTTACGGAAAAAAAATATACCAAGCTCGATTCGTCTCATTACATTTCAGTTTAACGAAATTATTATTATTATAGTTTATATATCGTCTTATAAGAAACGGATTATTTTTAGCGCGTTTGTTTTGCTTCGTATACACGTGTTATTTGAGAGAGCCGTATCTTACCTCGGGAACAAATTCCAATAAGCAAAAATTGGCTACCTGATACAAGGACGCACTATGCAATTGAAATTGAAGAGCAAAGCTTTTTTATGACAGATTTTGATAATTCAATTTTGTTCAGCACGGGGAGATCTTTTTTTCTTTTCTTTTTTGTGTTGATCATCTCAATCCTTGATTTATGTCAATAGGTGTCGACGGATTAGCGGAAGAATCTGAGAAGATCGTTGAATGTTCTCAAATGACATGTTAATCAAATTTCTATAATCACCCACTGACAGGATGCTATTTTGACTATGAGATGCTATACCTGACGTGGATGAAATTCAATTTGGACCATGAATCTGATAGATAGTATGCTTATCTTAGATATAGAATATAGCACCGTGGGGTATAAATACCAATTTCTTTGGTGATGAAAAGTTCAAAAGGGTTGATTTGCTAAAAAAGTTTGTGAGTCGCATATACATTCAGGAATTGATGATTTTTTCGGTAGTAAAACAATCTATTTTAAGGGTATTTACCCCTTTCATGAAGGTATCAATTGTACTTAGGTTGTTTAAGGGTTTCCCCTCCCCCACCACCCCACCCCACCCCACCGCCAACCCCATAGGACATATAATATTCTATTGAACTCCACAAACAGGGCGTGTGCTTTGTATTTAAGGGGTCAATCAGCTAATATCTAACCATTTGGTTTGATAATCTTGAAGCAATTTGTGTAAAGGAATTAATTATCTGTAATATTATTATTGAGACATAAATTCTTATTATAATATTGGTCCATATGTTATACTAATTTATTAACAGGAGGAAAATTGTTGACAAACTGTTTATCCGGCGCAAAAATGCCTGTGTATAGGGAAACAAGGTAAATTGTCTGCGCCTATTTATCAGGCATGATTTGGGTGATGAATGAGATGGATGAAATCACATACTGACGATTCATCTAATTATATTATACCTGTCATTGAAAATATTTCATCCTGGAATCTATATCTTTACTCTGAAGAATCAATTGTGACTCTTAAAAGAGTGTCACGAAATCGAGACCTACTTAAAAAAAGAACGGGTCACGACTCCTCAACAATATAATAACAAAAATTGTATATACAAAAAAAAAAAGGAAAGGAAAAAACCCCAGAGAGAAATAGCACAAGCCCTTTCAAAAGGTCTACATTACGCATGATGGATGATAAGCATAATGGGAAATATAAAGTTACTTTGCTGCCATTTGTTTTGTGTCGTTTCTTTTAAGAGAAAGAGGTCGTATGCCTTAAGTAGGTTTCTCGTTATTTTTGTAGCTTGACTTATTGACGTCTTTCGCATGGAACGCCGAAGATACACTGCCCGCATAAGGCCTCTTCGTAGACGTATCTGGTATCGTTGAGGAGTAGAAACGGACAATCCGTCAGTTTGCTACGAAAGCAATCGGCGATACGGTGTCAGTTACACAGGTAAATCTTTTGGCATGAAGTGCGGGGTTTATAGAAAAAAGAAGAAAAAGGAAAATAAGAAATATTGAAAAAGGAGAGGGTTTCCTGGTATAAATAATCGCAAACAGACGACAATGTTATCTGCGGTGACGTTCCTTTCATGACTTCTTGATATCACTGAGCCATTATTGTCCAGTAAAATATTCCGGCACTCTAGGCCTACTTTTTTGTTTTGTTTTTCTTTGTATCCAGGGTTGGGTCATAACATTGAGCATGTGACATGTCATTGAGCACTGGTTAGTATATATATATTTGTCTAGGTACTTACTATGGCGAGGTAACACTAATGACGCAGGTTTTGGGAGTTTCATAATTTTACCATAGCGACGTACGGAACATGTGAAATCACAAATTAAAGTAAAAGTCAAATGATAATGTTCATTCGTGTCAATGTGTGTTTGCCAAATTAATAATTCGACCTTTCCAGCTTACTGCCCTAAAAGCTCAGTAAAAATGACACGGTTCTAAGCAATTTTCACATTAATATTCATTATTTTATTGATTTATCTGTCGTTAAATATTTTGAGCTGAATAAAATTCGCCAGATTTTTTAATGAGTCCGTAGATTCTACACCCCGCCCAACAGATCATGCGCCAATCAAATCTCTCCGTTTTGTTTACGACCGTTAGGCCTATCTCACTTTCACTTTCGTGGGCTAGCCTGTGTTAGGTCTCTTGAATAGTGTCTTTCTGTCGGTCTTACCGATGTAGCTTGCGAACTTGTGTCATTTCATTAAATTACAATGAATAAACAGGTGTTTTCAGACGTTTCCTCCGTGGATTTGGGTAAAAAATGTGGACGATACGAGTACATATATATAGGTTAAATTTGTGTCATGAGCATGCTGATATGGGCGGTCCCAATGATTTTACGGTAATTCGTTCTCGTCATAGGGGCAACAGAAAGTATATTTCTTTCTTTCAATTGCGACAGCTTTTACCATTAAACCCAATTGGTCAGAGTGCATTTAGAATAAGAAACATTGAATCTGCTTCGGAAAGTTTGTTTTTCCGAAATTCATCAGCAAACACGTATTGAGACTTTAATATTTTATGTTCTTGATAATGTTGCGATGGGTCTTGTAAGCTTCCGTACCCAAAAGACGTCAACAATAAATCAAAAAGAGATTACCTTTTGGATTACCATCGGAAAAAAATAATCAGGTTGCAAGATCAAAAGAAACCACAAATGTATTTACTCAAATGTCCATTTTAAAGGTGTGTATGATGTGAATCAAAGAAACGACTCATGTTACGCATATATGCAGAGACATGTGAGTCTGGAAAGTATAGTTGTGGTGTTTACCCCCCACTCCCCTTCTGCTCCCTCTAGATAGCTGATATGAATTTTGTTCTTGAATATAAGCTTTACACGGGCGGGCAAGTTGATTCTCAAAATGCCGCAACTCTTAAGCGCTTCACCGCAGGGACCCGCCAATGCTCTCCCCCTTGGCAATTCCCTGCACCCCGGTCGATAACATTTTAACAATTACCCTTTTATGCCTCTGATATTTCCCTAGTACATATCTGATACATACACCCCTGCACCTCTACTGTGACGTGGATGATTTATTACCCTGTAAAGTTTTACACACTCTCAGCTATATGTATCTACAAAAACAAGAAAGATTGAAAAGTCCCATTACGAGATTTACTTGTTAAAAAATGGAAAAACAAATACATAATGAATGTTCCCCGATTGCCAATTTCAATCTAAGTTTGGGAATTCTGATTTGTTTTTCCGTTTCTAATTACGCCATACTACTTTAACTGTTTAACCGAGTAACAAAAAATATTTACACGAGAGGAATTGTATATACCATTTGTTTTATGTAATAACTCATTAATTACAGGTTTCCTTCTGAAAATGTCAGCACTTTTCATATATTTGCAACTAAGTGAACATTAACAAGGTTCCTCGCTGCTCGCTTAGACCTAATTAAGACAAGTGTCGTTGATCATACATTAAGCGAACTCTCTTACCACTAATGAGTTTTACTTGACATTTTTGAGAGAATATACCGCCAACGAGACCATATACACATTCATATTAAGTCTTAAATTATTCTGCTTTCAAGGAGGAGCAACCTTTTTGAAGCTTTTTTTTTCCTCTATATTTTTTTTTTTTGGCTTTCTTATTTTGTATGCTACACCACGTAAAATACTACAGGTGAAAAGGTACATTATGAGACCCTTAAGACACTAACGTCACTAGAAAGAATCGCACGTGATTCTTTTCAAACCTTAAGGTCGAGCTAATTCTTCATTTCCCAATAAACATTCATTCAGTGTATAACAGGGTCTGGGTTTACTCTTGCTCACGGAAACAGACTAGAATATACGTCAACGCCTAGGCGACAGTGAAGAGTCACGTGACACGGATAGTTGCCGACAGCGTACCTTTACATATCCTATGTCTTTTCTAATTTGCATACAAAGGGCTAATTTTATTGAAAACAAATAAAATGGTGAGGCCACTTTAGCGAAGCCAAAACAAAAATAATACACTCTGATGTGCTTAAGGTTTGTTTTTTCTTTTTTTTCTTCGACACATATTTCGGGAAGAAGATAATTTCACAAATCACAGTGTTAAAATTGCCATGAACCCGAACATAGAAACCCCCTTAGGATTCGATATAGGGTTATTATGAGAATCACAGACATTTTAAGTATATTCGGCAAATACATATACGTCTACTATAAACAAGCTGTTAGACTGCATGTTCCTATAGAGGAACTGTTTTGTACGGCAACACCTCACGTTTTTTACGCATTTTGTTCCGATGAAGACATTTGGAATAGTTGTAATGTTGGCCTTGAAATGTATGCAATTATACATTCGGTTCGAGTTCTGTCCATTGCAATGGCATAAAGAATTCACACGTGATCATATCATCTGCTGTTTCTTAATGTCAATCCATATGAGTGAGAATATGAAAGGAGGAGTACAAACAGAATATTGATGTGTTGTTACCCCCCCCCCCCCCTCCCCCTCCACGCACCCATCCCACTCACCTCCAAAAGAAGAGAAATACCACGCGATTGTAATTTGTAACTATTCTGGTCTGTGAAATATAACCTTTATAAAATGTTACATGTCAAGGCTATTTGAAGCCTAAAATATTTAATTTATATATATATATTTCGAGATATATATATTTCATAAATATCATTGTACTTTTCATGATTACCTCATTTCATATGTAAATGTTTGATAATATTTTACAAATGTATTCACTATTTATATTAAACCGTCTTTAGTATACCGTATATATATAACTTGCGGATCAGATTGTTGAATCTCTCGTAACTTCCGTGATATTTTGATGATCGCAAAGGTCACATTTCGTATATATGCCTACATACGTAACACATGTACTCATTCAACCATATGTTAATATCAAACTATATTTTACACTTGCAACTTAGGCTTCTTTAAAAGAAAACCATGAAAAGAAATAAACGATGGCGGTAATCTACCCACCCGGGTAGAACTTGGTATTGTTTTACTGTTCGACGTAATCCGCCCAACCCTTTAATATGTATTATGTTTAATCCCATGGCAGTCATGGTGTTTACTAAACACATTAGGTTTTTCTCCCCATTTTTTGCTTTTAAGGTAATTCTTTTTTTTTATGACCCTTTTAATAAATCATTTCAGACACTTTATTGAGATACCTCCATCACAATTATGACTCCCCGCCATTACTGGGTAATAAATTATTCAGCTTAGCGGACGCTGGGATAGTGTTAGGTATAACTAAATTCTTTTCAAGCCCAACCCCGCAATAACCTAATATTCATGTCGAGACTTAGTTTTTGTGTAATGTAAATTTTCACTGTTTAATTGTACCACCTGAGTAAACACTCTCATAGTTCTGCACTTGAAATATGAGCAGCTGCAAATCCATGGCATAGAGACAATCTCGGCAGAGCGCCATCTATTTTACAGTGTCGTTTTTTCATCTCCGCATTTGCTGTATTTACAATGTGCTAACACACTGTCATTGTTTATGCGACAGACTTACATATTAAAAGGCGCTAAAACAACCAGAAAGGGAAGTTTGTTGTTTATCAAACTAACGATATTAGAACGTCAGTCTAACAGACGAAGCATTTTCATTTTAATTGTAAAGTTGAAAACAGGTGAAGGTCTATAGTGGCGGAGGGGGGGGGGGGGGGTCACATCATATCTTCTTTGTGTTATGCATACACCTGAAAACCTGTACCACAACTCCTCCCTCTCCCTCCCCCTCCCCCTCACTCTCACTATGAAGCCCTCTCCCGTCCCCTCCCTCCCTACCCCCGTTTGGAACAAATTAATAATGAGGTAACAGAGTCTCCTAGTGACATAAACTATTTTGTTACTGCATGGGAATTGTTCTATGAACGTCAACAATTGTAGTTCTTCAACTAATAGGAACATGTTGTGAAAAGGTTAATGGAAATGAACACAACATATACGTCATATGGATAAATTGTATCAATACAGTGAAATGTTAATGCATGTCACTTTATCACATTATCTCAATATGCCTTGATTTACATGTGTTACTGAAATTCGTTTCATTGAAAAAAAAAC
>JAIPMN010026296.1:0-11502 GCA_020650975.1 Apostichopus californicus
CGTTTAGTATTGTACGACGATGTGTGTGCAAAGCTACCAAGGACGAATATGCAGCCAAAATTATCAACACGAAAAAACTTAACCAGAGAGGTAAGCTGCTTTCAACGAATCAAATACGAAACGTATCGTTAAAGTTATATTTCTGGGCCTATGTACGAAAGGGTGCAGCTAGGCTAGTAATGGTACTTCTAGCAAGCTCCTCACAGGGTCAATCGGGTTAGGATTAACCCGTACATGTAGGGTATGATAAGATACATTTTCTAACGGTATCACTAACAGTATTAGTAGCAGTACATTAGGCTACATGGCAGTAGTACAAGTACTACTTACGTAGTCCTATGCCTAGAAATTGTATTAGTATTATGCACTAGTAGTACTAGGAGCAGTTTATTAAAAGTAAAGCATAGTAGTGATACCTTGATTCAGTTTAGCTGTACCTTGGCTTGAGTCTCATATAAGATTGAATTCCAAATTAAGGTGTTTTGGAGCTTTTTGAAAATGAAACAGGCACATAGTCACAGTACTTAAACAGTACTCAGATTTTCCTTTGATGACAATTTGAAACATAGGATAGGCTATTACTTCCCATTCAAACATGCATTTACCTCCAGCAAACAAGTAGTTTTGCACTTTGACAGACATAGCAATTCTTGTGTATTTTGGGTATGTGTGTTTGGTAGGACTTGTTTGGCCTACTGAATATTTTAAAACCTGTAGGCTGAACTCATGTTTGGCATAAAAATCTAAGGGATCTTATGTTGATTTGAGGCAAACAAGTGTAATGTGATAGTTGCACAACAACAAAACATATTTTTTTCTTGGAACTTTGAAATCTATTTTATACTTTAAAAGTGTGGTACTAATTTAGAATCCGTACCATTCGACTACCCGACAGGCTAACTCTACCCCTGGAACTCTACCCCTTTAATTCATTTCTAGCGAATCATTCATGCGACGCACCTATTCACTGACTGTTATTCTATTGATTCAGCCTCTACAGTTGTTATTCTGCCGATTCGAATTAAGCTTTCCCATTCATATGGTACGGATTCTAAAGTTAGGCCAAAAGTGTATATTTCTAATTATACCAACATTCATGTTTCGTGGTATTGTATTTTCTTTCACAAATCCTGTAGTGAAAGTTAAAACTCTATCCAATCCAAGCTGGTAATGACAGCTAGTAACACTAAAGAAAAAAAACTTATATTTTGTAAATGTGCAGTAATATCACCATACCTCTCTGCATGTTCCCCTGGTACAAAATGTGGCACCAAAAGTCAACCAGCAATTTCTGGATTTGATGTGTACCAATTTCACTAAGACACTGAAAAAAGTCTTCCGTGTGGTTCAGAAATCCAAATTGAGCTAAAATTATGAATTGGCTATGAAGGGCGAGTTACTATCCATCCAGCTTCTCTGACATTTGCATATAGCATTGTAAAAGAACTGAATCCCAGGCTGACAATACATTTAACCTATACAGTTTACGATTTACATGTATGTACACATGCTGTTATAAACTTCAGCTTATGACCCATGCCCTTCCTCTATAGGCGTAGGTCCAGTCTCTGAGTGACTTAGAACTGGAACTCTTATTGATATGCAACATCATGTATGACATCTTTTCCTAGGTTACAGACACGACCAATGGTCATGTATAAGTTTTGAAAAGGCATTCCAGTTTTGGATCCTGAAAGAATTCAGACTTTTTTAATTAATAGATAAATGTTGCTGACGTTACTTTTTGTATAAATTACACAATATATGTAATTACTGCAGTACTATATAAGTACACAAGCAGGCTTTTTTCCTGCCCCTTTGAAGATTTTTTGGGCTGTTTACAAAGATGCAAAGTTAGCCAACAGCTTAAAATTTTGAGCACATTAAAACCAATTCCCAATGCAAATTCTGTGCAGTATCAGTTCATGGAAGCGACACTGTTGGATGCAATATGATGCACTTAAACCACCGTAATAATACAAGGAAGTACCTATTATTCTATTTAATTAGTAGATTATGAATTTCTTTTATCATTGCATACTGTACCTTGAATTGCAATTGTCACATGTATTTATGCATGGAATGTGTATACATGCTGTTTTACCTTCCTTGAAAATTTGATTAGTTTACAGTCACCACCATTCACATACTATGTACAGCACTATTTTCAAAGGTTGATCATTCAAGAGCTACATTCTTCATTCAGCTTGTTGACAAACACTGCATGTATCATCAGTATAGGCTGCTCCATAACTGTGCCATGTACATGTTAGGCTACAGTGCTAACTGTAAATGATAACTAGTGAATGAGCACCTAGCTAATGAAGCCCTTCATTGGACAAAAGTTCTGATAGAACAATAAACATGACAATGACATTGGAAAGATTATGAAAGTGAATATTGTTGAAGATTGTTAGATTAACAGTCTAACAGAAGAGAGTGTAGGTTGATGCAAGAACCTATCATGCAAGAACCAATCAGCTGGAAGTACAGCAAGCAGTGTAGGTCTTTTTATAAAAGTAGGCTATAGGCCTATTACATCTAGCTAAATTTAACTGTAAAACATACTTCAAGTTCAAGCATTTTAAAAGTAAAGAGGAATTTCATCAATTTGAGAGGTCAGAACTTGCAAAGAGTAGTCCATTGTATTAATTCAAGGAAACTTCAAGTGGGAATTGGCATACAGCAAGTATACTTTGTTAAGCACTTACCTGATTAAATAGCAAGTGGCTGAAGTTGTGAATTTTAGGCCTGTCTGAACATTGGATTGTATACATTCATTGGTTGCAGTATGTCCTATCTATCTGATTCTCAGTTCTGCCTCCACCCAAAATATGTGCTTGTCCACCTACAGTACCTACACAAATGTTTACACGTCACTGACCTACTGTACGAACCTCCAGTTTCCTGTGCATTTTGTCTTGTTTCTTTCCTCTGCTGTTTAATACAAAGTAAGGTAAAGTTCTCAGTGTGTGTCATATATACTGTATGTACATGTACTTTACCAGCAGTGGCAATTTCTTATCACTGTATACATGTACTAAGCCTAGCATGGAATATATGTCAGTGCATTAAACAAAAGAAATAAAAAAATAAAGGAGGGCAACCCCCCCCCCCCAAAAAAAAACAGCCTGTTATCTTCATTGAGGCAGGAGACCTAAACAAAATACTGTATGTTATGGTTTAGTACCCAGATCATTATAGTTTCATTATGTTAATTAACATTGCTGATGTGTTAAAGGATTTTCTTGTTGATATATGCTTACAGAAAATTTGAGTGCTTATGAGTGTTATGTTTCTATTCTTCAACTATTCCAACATGTATGTTAAAATATGTTGTGTGAAATAGTCGCTCAAGGCTTTAAAATCAAAAGATTTTACTCTTAAGCCATGTTTTGATAAGTTTTAATAATTCATGCTAACTCTGTACATTTAGTTTCAATTTCATTTTTTTTTTTTATATTCCTTGGTTGTCTCCCTTTAAATCAAATCTTTCCCAGGCAGTCACAGTGATGGTTTGTCAATATTATTTTGGTTTCATCATGATCTCCTCATGGTGTATCTTTGAAATCTGTGCACAGTTTGACCCAACCTTCTTTCTTATCTCCTATCTATTCAAAACAAGAAAAGGAAAGTCAACTGTGGCTGTTTATCTTATGTGCCAAAAAAAAAATCCTTGCTTTTGAATGTTGGTTTGAGTTTACAGAGTCTCAGTTTGCGTATCCATTTGCAAGTAGGTTACTGACCCAGATTGAGGCTTGAGAAATAGGATTGGAAATAGTGAAACTTTAGCATCTTTCTGTTGGGTAAAATTATCTTTTGTTAAAAATGTTGAAGAGAATAAATACAAGAGATGACTGTAGGCTGTGTAAAGGACATTGGGAGTTGTTTCAGATTAATCTGGATTCCCTTGTACATATTTGATTTAAATTAGAACAAAATAAAATCGGTTAAAGGTTTGTTCTAAATATGAGTATCATGTGTATATAGTGAAAAGTTCAGCTCTTGTACAGTGTCTAAGTTTGATGTAAAGTTTGTGCTGTACATAAGTAAGTTTGAAAGATGTTGTGATTATTTTCAAATTGGCAATGAAGATGATCTGGAAATGTGAACTGGAATAGCCATATTTTCTAAGCAGTAATATTTAAAGGACTCATAAAGGAACTTTTAGAATTTTCAAGGCAATATGTAAGTATTCCTTTTGTTGTTGTTCTTGTTTTTGCAAACAATTATATAAGAGTAACTCTTATCCAAATATGGAGATGGCGGTTACTTCACTGGAAATGTCATGAGACTGTCTAAGTTCTTGATTTGATTTGTCGCCAATTTCTGTCCTGCTTTGCATGTAGTGCGCTACTCACCATTTGTACAATATTTAGTACGTCATTCTGTGGAAAACTTGTTAAATTTGCTAAACTTATGAACCTTTATGATTGAAAGGAAGGAAACCCAAGTCATAAAATACTATTGAAGGGCACTCTACTGATCTTTCAGAAGAGCTTACTTTACAGACCAGGTTTAAACTGAGCAAGCAAGTATTGTTACAAACATTATGAAATTAACATATTTTGCCAGCAGTACGGTCTAATCTACCTTGAAGAGGCGAGTGATCATGCATTATTTTGACAATTTGCAACCACACACATACATGAATGTCATGTCCTTTTTGTTTAACTGGGCATATGAAGGAATAACTTATTTTATTTATGATCAGTGTGATATTAATATTAATAATGATGATGGTGATGATCACATGATGTTGCTTGTTAGTTCTTGGAAGACATATAATGCAGAACTGATGTATGTCAGTTCAAGAAACCATTTTACCTGTAAATGTCAAATGATTTTTTATTTTGAGGAGATGTGATTCACCCCTCTTTTCTCTTAGATTATGTCAGTTGAGAGTGTTAAGCACCTCATAAATTATGCAAAAGAAAAAAAAAGAAGAAAAATATGTATCTTATCTAAATGGATGAAAAAGAAAGGTGAAAAAACACTAGGAAGATCAGAGATCTGTTGGTGACATTAAGTCATCAAAACAAGTCAGATGTGAGAGCTTTCTTTCTTTTCCAAAGGTATTGGTACTGTGTAAATAGTACGAAGCAAATATTGAATCTTTATCAGAACTTTTGAAGAACTTACCTTTAGGTCTTTTCAGTTGTACTATAATCTGCTTATGGGTGCAGTACGTAGAAGGAGTGGCATAGATACATACATACCCATATACATACTTTGTGAATACAAATGAAACATGGAATATTGTAAACCAAATATGGGGTAGAACACAACTTCATTCGATCCTTTCAAGTATAGGTGAAGACTGGAGGTCTGCCAGAGGAACAGTATTTTGAGAAATAGACAGTTGTCTAGAAATTGCGAATGTTGTTGTTTTTTTCTTTGTTTGAGATCAGTAAGTATCTTTGATCTTAAATAGTTAACCCACCCATTAAGTTATGCAACACTGCATAATTGTTCATAAAGTAACAGTACTATAGATAACTTACTCTACAGACATACCCCAATCTAATTTAAGACATATTAAAGAATAATACTAATCTAGTCGAATGTATTGGTATGGAAGTTTTCAAAAATGTCTTCACACATGGTTATAAAGTAGCAAGGAACTATAACTGCATTGCAATATATATCCTTAGAGGAATTTAGACTAAGTACACACTTTCTCTTTCACGTAATTTATTCGATTAATAACTTTACATGAACAATGCTTTCAAATTCTACGTTTGCAGAACATTGAATGTGTGAGAATTATAAACTACACTATGCATGGTACAGCCTGTGAAAACACCACAATATACCTTATGTAATTACAATCAGGCCTTGACAAATATGGTCACCAACTGCCATTGAGGAGCAGAATTTAACTTTGGCGAATAGAAAATACACTAAGCTCGACATTTTGGCGAGTGACTTGTGGACTAGGCAAACCCCAATGTTAGCAAGACTATTGTTACAATTTATTTCACAGAATAATAAAGACAAACTTGAAACAAGTTTAAGTTGTATACTGATTTTGGGGAATTAACTGTGTAAAAAGGTACGCTATTATATACAGGAATTTTGCATGTGCGGAGGTTGTTCACGAACTTCACGGAGCATTTATAAACACACAGCAAAAAAATCAATTAAAATCTAATATAAAAATTTATTATAGGGAACGGGTCGAGCTAACGAAGTACATAATGTATTTTAAAGGCATTCATAAACATGTTGTGTTTTAAAACATATCCACTTCTACACCAATTAAGAAAGGTTGTTGAACATTGATATCATGACAGCTTGGTTATGGGCGGGCAACCCCTAAATAGTCGCGTATAGTAGCCTACTAGCAGCCAAAGTAGACAACTAACAATAAACATATATGCATATCCCTATCTGAAGTTAAAATATAAGAGCATTAAATTACTATAATAATCAAAACTTTAACAAATTGTAACAACCATATTCTGAGTAAAACGATATTAAATTTATAAGTTAGTGACACAAGACCCCTCCAGAGTTGATATGCAGAAAAATAGAAAATCATATCGACAATACACGATTATCTGTCATTTCGGTAAAACATTCTCACCGACAAAGCATGGAACTTCCGAGTTGGTTAGGCTATAATGTGCCATACACTAACAACGATAGGATTATGAACAATAACACAAGCTACTTGAGGATTTTTATAAAGTGTTGATTAATGAAAACTTTTTAAGTGGTGGAATGTATGCCAAAGGTGTGTGTTACTGTTCTCTATAGGACTAATGCCAGAAGTGTATATAACTGCTCTCTGAGGGACTAATGCCATTCATACAGACAAGGTATATTGGGATAGATTCAACTGAAGATAAAAAATGGCCAAATGTTAGAAATATGCTACAAATACCAAAACTGGCTAAATTCACTTTGTGCAGATGTTTATTTGTTTCACATTTGAACGGATACTTTTATAGTCTGAGGAGGTTATAATCTGAGAAGGCCGTAAGCTGTGAATGGGTGACCAGCACAAATGGTTAAATACATTAGAATTGTATGATTTCTGTGGATGTACAGCATAGTGCAGTTGACTAACAAATTATATTATAATCAGGAGTAGCCTAGTTTATCGGAGAAGGTATGCTTAATGAAGTATTATTCAACAAGATAGTTTGACCAATATCACAAATGCAACCTGGTCTCTTAAATACTTGTTAAACCTATCATGTCTTGAGCTCTGGGCTTTTACTGTGCCGTTTCCACTTGATTATTATAGTTATTGCTTATTTGCTATAGATCTATGCTAAATTGTTAAAGTTATTGTGATGCTACAGCTGAGAAAGGAGTAACAGAACTGTAAATATGACAGAATTTGTTCAACATTTCCAGCAAAACATTTACTGAAAGTTGAATGCTAAAACTGAAACGGTTAACTGTTAAACATGCAGGCATTTTAATATTTTGACTGCTAGTGCTAGTTAAGTACATATAAGTAAATGTGTATTTATTATATTGTTTATTTCTTAGATCAGTATCAGTTATCATTGTAGCCTGGTTACAGTAGGTAGGTAAAGGTTCTAATTGCCTATTCCTAGTTCCTCTTTAAAGGTATTTTCGCACAAGCATTGGCTGTTAAAGTGTTGTTGATACATTGTCTGGTGTGTGTGCCATAAAAAATATTCTGTGTACATACTGTACACAATTTAGCTCTGTGTGCTGTGCAGTGTGTGTGCACATACCTCTAGGGCAAGTTCCACAATTCTTCCAAATTGAATTTTTTTGTTGTCTTTTGTTGTTGCTGGTATTAGTACATGTATTCATTAATTTCTTTAGCATTCTATCCAATGGTACCTATTCAAATACCATTGACACTGATTAAACTTTGTAATAACTGGGTAGTTCTATGGAAGTTAATATACTGTAATGACAATGAAAGAATGCTATCATTATATAGATGCCTGGGAACAAATGTTTGGAAGTTTAAAGGTACAAGTGAACAGTGTTTTTTTTTTAACTGATACTGAAGAATAACAGGTGGAGTGCCTGCCAGAGGAATGTGTTCAAAATGACAATGCATAATGCATAATGATAAATGATCATGTATATGTTGTGAGTACATATTGCATGTACTGTAAATATTGAATTTATCAAAAGTCAAACAGTAACCTTTGGTAGATTTGGAACTGATTCCCTGTTACTATCACCATTTCATCTTTATCAAACTACATACATAGTAGTAGAACAGTTTCAAACCAGCAACTTATCATAGCTTAACTTGGTGAAGTAGCTTTGATAGACCTGTGGTATTTAAATTGTCTATCATGTTATACCAGTCTGTCTATTGCTAAGGCTGTAAACGGAACATCAGTTACGGTGATACCCTCTGTGTACTGTACTTCTTATTGGAGTCTCAATATTTCATGATTAATACAATCTGTACTTTGAACTTTGACTTTATAGCAACTCAAACATTATTTCAATGACATCAGCATCTTTCATTATAGAATTTTCGGTTCACTAAACAAACACAGCAAATTTACACACTATTCACTATTCATTCCTGGTGCATTATACCCCCCCCCCCCCCACATCCTCCCGCTCCAAATTTCTCATAAAAGATAGGTTTGAAATGAATAAAATTATAAACTTTAAAGATAGAACTTGATCTTTTGCAAAGGTATTACATTTACTTCTTCAGATATGGTATTGTTCCATTGTGGTGCAGTATTTCCACACATATCTATGTACTTCATGCCATCTGTTACATCTCTCCTCACTAAAAATTAATTTTCATATCTATCTGGTCAATTTATTAGAGCAGTATTTAATTTATTTATTGGTCTTTTGATAATCCTGAATGTCCAGATGACAATTCACATTAGTAAACTTATGTTTCAGTAGAAAACAACACATCAAATAATCTGTTTAGATTGCTAGTATTATTCCAAAAGGACTGAAGGCTGAACAGTTCTCGTGTCAGGCAGCCCCTAATATGATTTGTTGTTGTATTCTGTGATGAGAAGAACACATAAAGTTAATATAATTTATTTTCAGCAAATTTTTGTAATTTACAGAATCTGGTCTGGGTTCAAGGTGATTATTTCCCCACTCATAAATAAAGATTCCAAAATTTGCAAAGAACTGATGGAAAATTTAATTATATAACAATATCCTTGGTAATGCAACAGTCAACTGTTGGTCTGCCTGGCTGTTAATTCTTGGATAAAACTCAGGCCAGGCAATGAAATAAGCAGCAGGTGATACACTGTAGCCTTGCACTGAAACTTGATCACGATATAAACAATTGCTATTTCAGGATACTGCAAGCTTTTAGACAGTGAAATTTAATGGATACCCCTTTGTACGTTTCACTGTACATAGTTAAGTATAATATGTCATGGATTCTCTGTTGAAAGCTATGGGTTTTGAGATGTCAACCGATGGTAATGCATATAATTTTATATTCATAAAGTCTTGAAAATATGTTGCTACAGTAGAAACAAAATGGAAGTTTCAACATTAAGGTGTTTGAGTGACAGTGCAGACTTTTCTTTAAAAAATCCATCTCATGATATGACATTTATCATCACTTGGATAGCAAATAACAGCAATACTACACAAGTATTCAGAGTTCTTGCAATAATACAGTACCTGGTTATATTGGCAACTATTGTTTATTAACTTTATTCAGTATTAAACAGTAATAAACTGCATATATTACTATATATAGTGTGTGGGAATAGAGCTCACCGCAACATATATAAACAATTGCTATTTCAGGATACAGCAAGCTTTTAGACAGTGAAATTTAATGGATACCCCTTTGTACGTTTCACTGTACATCTAGTTAAGTATAATTTGTCATAGATTCTCTGTTGAAAGATGGGTTTGAGATGTCAACCGACGGTAATGCATATAATTTTATACTCATAGAGTTCTTGAAAATATGTTGCTAGAAAAAGGAAGTTTCAACATTAAGGTGTTTGAGTGACAGTGCAGACTTTTCTTAAAAAATCCATCTCCTGATATGATATTTATCTTCAATTGGATAGCAAGTAATACTAATAATACACAAGTATTCAGAGTTCTTGCAAAAATACAGTACCTGGTTATATTGGCAGCTACTGTTTATACAGAACTATAAACATTAATATACTGTATATATTACTATATTTATAGTGTGTGGGAAACAGAGCAACATTATGCTGATAGCAGACATCAAGAGGGTTCCTTCGTTTATTATTCGATCATATTGCCATCAAATGTTAATGGACATGTACACCTTCATAGGCTCAAATCTTGATGTTTTCTCCATTTATATAAGACCTATTTACACAAGAACTATTCACTTGAAATGTTGTGCAACACTTTAAGTACAGGAAAAGGAAACCAACTGTGTAGCACCATTGTCAAAAAAAATCCAAAAATGTCTCAAACTTACTGAATTATACTTGGCACACAACAATAACCTCTCCAACTTAGCAACGTTATCCCTTAAGATTCCCAGAGTTGTTAATATATTTATTCAAATAATAAGGTTTAATTTTTTTGTTTTGAATATGGAAGAGCTACAGAAAAATTATTGTATGCTAACGACAGAGAGAAAAGATTTGTCTTTGCTCTTTTGTGTTGTAAAAGACAGTTATGCAGTGACCAATAGAGAATAAATGTTAGGACCGTCAGTCCATCACTACTCAATTTTTCTGAATTCAGGGACATCTTTGATCATCTTTTACTCTGTGTCATCGTACCAAGTCAACTTGTAATGTTCATCTAACTTTTGCAAGGGTTTACATTTGACTTATCGTAAAACGACCTTTAAAGTCGTGAATTGTGACATTTATGACAAGTGGCAAGAGGCCTAGCTGGACAACTGTCAACAGGAAGATGCTATAAATGCTCACCAGATGATGGGTAAGGTGTTAAAGCACCCTCCGTGCTAGGTTTTCTCATGTGAGAGGTGTTATAATATTCTGATCAAATGTGATTACCTAGGAAGTTTATTACCATGGTGCTCAATATAAAGCAAGAACCAAAGGTGTTTGTCTCAACTTCAAATAGGCATGCTGAAAAGTATGAAGCATATGGAGCAATGGTGGTAAGAACAGGGACATCCTTTTTAAATATTTCAAAGAAAACAATTATGCAAATTATGTGAAAGCTCAACAGTTCAACCCCAGACATTATGGTATGCCCTTTTCATTTTTGTTGGGTTGCTAAAGAACTTTAAAAGTTGGGATAGATTACTTATTTATTTCACAAACAGAATCTGAATTCTTGTGTTTCTTAATCACGGATGAGATGACTGGAAAATGTCGATGAAGAGAAATGGAATCAAGGAGACATTGCCATAGCAACAATGAGGAATACATTTGTAATGTTTATGCTTTTACAAGGTGCCTAAAAGTTTACTTCACTCCTCTACTACCTGATTCTACATAAATTATGCTCTTGTCATTTTCCTAACCTTCAACAGATGGCAACCATGTGACTTTCTTTTAGAGGCGGGGGGGGGGGGGGGGG
>JAIPMN010026296.1:11512-23975 GCA_020650975.1 Apostichopus californicus
GTCACTGCCCAGTTTCTGTCCCTTCAGAATCTAGCATTCTGAAGACTTGGACCTAGTTACAGTTACTGTTTGGATGATAGGCAAAATTTTTGCAATCATCATGTAAGCTTTTGCATGTGGATGGCCGATATTGACATCATGAGGCCCCTTGTTTTTTTGGGGGGGGGTGGGGGGGTTATAAGTTTGTAATACTGGTGACATTTCAAGCAGCATTTCCAACGGCTTTGGATGAAGCAGTAAGATTAGTTTCAATTTCAGTGCACCGTTGTCTGTAGCTGGCCATTTTGATCTTTCTAGCAGTCTTTGGGATATAGCAGATAATGTTTGACATTGTGGCACTTACAGGAAATCAGCTGTAAATACTGTATTAGGCTTGGCTATCTGGAAAGAAAAACTTGTTCCGGTTATTCTTCTCCACATTGTTGGTCACATTATGTGCAATTGGAGTGTACAGTGGCTATGTATCAATGAATACATAATACCAAGATGTTAACAAAAGCTGAAGGAGACAACTCACATTTTGCATTTTGCTTAGCACTTTGTATGTATTTTGTTTTTGTACTTTCATAACTTCTTGTATTTCGTTTATAACAAAAGTATGGAAAATATGAAGGTGTCATGCATACAGTACAAAAACTGCTACAATACAGTATGTGCTTGTTGTGTATAGCAGTCTGTCCACTTTGTTATGCTACACCTGATAAATTTATGCTAAATTTCTACTACAAGTGTTACTGTTTGTAATCTCTTCACAGAGTATTATGGCCTGTCCTTGAATTCCAAGTCGGTTTAGTGCGAATACTGAAAAATAAAATGTCCTAGGTAAAACCAGGAAATGATATATACACATGTACCCTGTTGTTCTATTCAACGGTATCAGCTTGCTTTTGAAATTTGAGAAGAGCGGTGTATGAAACAGGAAGTTTGTAAAGATAAATTGTATTGCTTTGGTTCTGCTGCTGGTAGGAATACAGCAGCATGGATTCTTCTGAAAGAGAGCATTTGTTTAAAAAGCTGTTCCAAGGTTATCACTGCTACCTCATGTCTTGGTCAAGGTTAACATGTTATTCAGCAGTATTGCATCTATGAAACATTAATATTACTTTGCATCATTGTCAGATATTCCTTGTAAGTTAACAAGGTGAAATAATTCCTTTTTAATAAAAAATAAAAGAGTTTTTTTTCACCCTTGATACTTCAAACTTTATGGTGTGTTTCCAAAACCACAAATGTTTCATTGAACTTTGTCATTTAATATTCATATTGGATCCTTCTTTGGGTGATCCGACTGCAAGACAACGATCGACTGATGAGGAAGTTCCGAAGAACACAGGAAGCAATGCTGCTGTCTCCTCATGTAATAGTAGTTGCATGCCACCTCTGTGTATCAGGTAGTACAAGCTGTGTGCAGCAAGGAACAGGATATGACGTACATATGTCAGGGGTGATCACAAGTCACCGTGATCCACCGAGCTTTCAGACTTGTTTAATACTTTGAATCTTGTACTCCAGATCTGATCTCTCGCTGAAAGGAGGATTAAGATCTTGAGGTCTGATCCGGAGTGAGAGAGTGTTGGAACTCGAGGATCAGATCCCCTGCTTGAGATCTAGTGTGATGAAAGCACCAACAATGCAGTCTATTTTATAGTATCCTGTAAACAAAGCAGTGATTAGTTGCCAACAGCTGTTTGTAAACAAACTTCTGTGTTTAAAACTGCAAGATCCGCCACCTGTCATGAAGTTTAAGATCAGACACCGACCCCAACATTAACCTACATGTACAACTGGGACCCAACTCCCATGTTCAATTAAAACAATCCTGATATTAAAGTAGGTAAAACATATACCTTGCTCTTGGATAAGGTGGGACCAGGTGATAAATCTGTATTGATTAGCTTGTTTCTGTCATACAGTATAGCTGCTAACTATCCCCAGAAGATATTGTGACCTTTTATAAAGTCTGATATGTATACAGTTCCCTTTCCAGGACTGTGTTTATTAGCCTAAGCTGTGTGGATTACTTTCAGTTGGTTATCAAAACTACAACATTAGAAAGCAATGGAGCTGCAAGTTTCCTTGTGTTGAAAAAACAGATTTTGTTTTTTTTACAAATTTCATTGCTTTGATGGTGGAAAAGAAGCATTGATGTAGTATCAGCAGCCGTTTACATGTAGTGGCATGTACTGAGCACAGTACTGCTTTAGTCCCTAGTGACTTTTGGTACTTCCTAACAAGCTAGGCCTCACTGCATTCAACCTCTAACTGCCCCATGACAACAAAATGTCTTGACTTATCTGAAGATCTGATTGATTGATGCATTACAACCTGTTCTTTCTGCAAAATATCTCACTGGAATTTCTAATTATCCCTTCCATATGGTAATTTAATGGTTTTCCTTTCATATGTATACATGTGAAGCTACACCACTTGATGTCTAATTAGTGAATGTTTTTTAGTATCTATGCATATATATTTGATGGAATAAAATCTTTCCATGTATTTTGGGAAACAGTGAGGTAAACCTACACCACTTGTTAATAAATGTGGTGATATCTTTTCTATATTAAAACAAAATTGGCAAAACTGTTGATGTAAACCAAGTAAATCACCTTCATTTGGGTTTGTGTAATTCAATTCAATTTTGTTTCTATATGTACATTACTCACTGACAAAAGTAGTTATAAAACAAAGAATTAAATAATTATATTACATACGATGGACACTAGAAAAAACAATACTGCTCAGCAAAGCTAGTGACCGTGAAACAAAAACAACAACAAACAAACAGAAGGACAATGTCAAGGAGAAAAAAACGTAACATATGGAACTTGGAAATGATAACTGATTATAAGAACAGATTTGAGATTCTTTTGAAAGAATGAAGTGAAGCGCTCGATGGTACATCAGGTGAAACGTTGTGCCAAATATAATAACAAATATTTCTGGAGTTATTAAATTGCCGTGTACAGTTTTATGACGTGTTACAGATAAAGAAGTTATGATTTTGAGAGTACAGTATGCTGATTCTTATGATGAAATTCATTTTCTAGGTAATAAAAAGGTCTGCATTTGTTTCTGTTGTTTTACTTCATTACCTTCATTACCTAATTTCTGCATGCTACATAAAGTATATGCATTCTAAATCTAACAAAGCTACAACAGGTACAGTAATAACAGTTTAGCACTGGAACTATAGTGATACAAGCTGTAAGTAGGCTTGGGCAAGAAACTCCTGATGTTTTTCAACTTGTTTACTCTCATTGTTCTTATACTGCAATGTCATAATGCCACATAATGCTAGCAGGTTTTCATTACTTTGAGACATTAAGTACATCTACTACAGTATGTATGCTAACAACGGAATGTCATCAGTCTAGCCCAGGAATATGCTAGAAGACCAAGTAATGGCCAGTCTAATGTAAACTTCAAAATACCTTTTAAAGCCATGCTTACAGTAGTTCCCCCCTCTGGGATATTTATTGTCTAATTTAGCAATCATCAGTATTGTAGAGGGTCAGAATCTCAAAGGATGCCGGAGAAACCTTACATTGCCAATTATAGTATACTTCTATGAGGCACAGCATTGATGACCTTAACTGTTCACTTGTGTGTATGAACTTTGAACTTGGTTGGTCTCATTATCTATGCCTATACTGATTCTAATTATGAAGTGGTAGACTGCAAGTAAAATCAATCTCAGAGTATAAATATGAAATGATTAATATAACCTCTCTGAAATTTCTCATGGTATACACTGAAGCACATGTATATATACATACATGTAAATAACATACTTCAGTAGGTGTAGTTTATACTCACTAGTTAGTATGGTACTATAGTACCAGTATCTTTCAAGTAACATTTCATTGAAAGCTTCAGTAGACAAATTACTTTTCCCAATCAGTTTCAATCCTTTAGATCTTTGATGTTTGGTAAAGTCTAGTAATTTTGAAGCTTTAATAATTGCATTAATTTAATTTAAATAAACTACTATGATGACTAATGTGATGATAGTCAACATGAATTGAAAGCAATAGAGGGCTTGATGTTGTAGATATGTGTTCCTCCCTGCCCATCCCACCTATTGGAATAGTGTATGGAAAGTTCTTGTTAAAGTAGGATTGTTTTTCAAGAGTATTATGATCATTGCTTTATAACATATCATTAGATTTTGACAATTTTCACAAGATTCAGAACTGTAAATACACAGTATTGTTAACATGGAATGTATGACCTGCTGTTTCCGGACACGTGAGGAGATCGACTTCATTCCTTTATTCCTCTCTGGACCTGTCTCTGATCTACCTAGCCCTTCATCGAATGGTAACAGAGTGCACAATTCTATTAAACAAAAAAGATGCTAATTATGTAAATGAATGCAAATTTAAGCACACATATGTGCCAATCCTCCTATCCATTGAAGTATGTAGTCAGTTGTGCAATGACACAGTACCTTTTAGAAGATTGTGTGTTATGAAGCTTAGTAGTAACTCATCTAAAAAACCTCAGCTGTATCGTAAGGGAGAGCTCCATTTTCAAGCCAGGTTTAATTCCCTGTTGCTGCTGAGCATTCATCCTAGATTCCCCTGTAGTGATTTTCACGGTTGCAGTAGTAATATGCCACCGCGTAGCAACGGAACTACTGGTGTAATCGTCGTGAGGCAAACTTATCATTATGCTGCTGGAGTAATATAACACTGCAAGGCCGAGCTCGTCTGGCAAATTACTAAATGTGTATCAAACAGTCAAATATTAATATGGCATTGTTCCCATGGTAACCTGATTAAACTCTACATCAAAGAGGGATGAGCATTGCTCATGCGAATCCAAGACTACCAAAATAAGTGTTTAGATGCAGGAGAAATTTTCAGATTTATTCCAGAACTTTCGGTGTGCAGCACACTATCTGTATCTAGAGTGATGCTAGCATTGCTTGTCAGTTTGCGCTCTGTGCCTTTTGGTTACCGCTAGATGTTCAGTTTGATAAAGAGCACATTATATCAAGCTGTGAACCAGTATGTTGAGCTACAGTTTCTATTTGGCAGTAATTTGGAAAAGACAAAAAATACCTTGGAAACATTTTATAAACCGAAGTAGTTCACAAACCATTTAAGTTCTCATATTGAATCATTCACCAGTCTCACCAATACCTTTATACTTCAGTATTCTGAAAGTGAAAATGAGAGAAGGAAAAGTTCACACATTCCCCCAAAAAATAAAAAATAAATAACATTGTGATCAAAGTGCTCGGAAAAAAAAGAAGAGAAAAGAAAAGAAATTTATTCCAAGATGAAGGAGGCCTCAAAGGAGGCCTTTTTGTTGGATTTTGAGCATTTGGGAAACAATGTGTGAATTTTTCCACATTTATTCTGTACACTGTAGAAGGTTGTCTTAATAGTTTGGTTTATTGTGATCTCAGTTTGAGCAGTCTTTAGTGAGTTGAAATTTTGTGATCTAATACCAACAGCTGTGTATTAAAGTCTCATTGAGTCTCCATGGGTATTATTTATAAACAACAACTTTGAAAACCAAAATGGACTCACCTACTCACTCCCCAAAATATATTTATAAGAAAAAAATTAAAAATGTCGTCTTTTATGCAAATGTTCAAAACCAATCATAATCAACAATTTTAACTCCTCCCAAACCCTTTATCCCCCTCCCCCCCCTCCTCCCCAAAAAACAGAGACTTGGTATGCCAAACATATTCTGAATCTATCATAATTTTTAAGGAATGACTGGATGTGAAATCAGGAATATTTTTGTGAACATCTTCCTCTTCTTCCCATTTTCATCTTTCTGCCCATTGTTTTCGCATGAAGCTGCCCTTCCACTTCGATCTGTCAATAACCCAAAAAATGTATATAAACCGAGAAAAATTATGCTGATGTGTATCCTTCTAATGCCCAATCTCTTAAGTACAAACTTCTTAACAGTGGTAGCCATTGATCTTCTTCTATGTTAGATGTTTTCAGGCAATCATTACTTAATATGGTCTTACTCAAAAAGTAATAAAAGCAAGGCAGCCATTACATGATTGATTTTATGTAGCTTTACAATATTGACGTTTTGTAAATGACAAATGGATTTGGATGGAAAAGCCTTTTAAGTTCTTCATGACCAATATTGTCCCTTCAATCTTTATGACAATTTGAAGATGAAAGAAAAAAGTATGGGAAAGACCAAAGGGAAGAATATATAGATGTATATATATATATTTTTATATTTTAATATATAATTTGAACACTGTGCTTTAGCACTGTACTATAAATGAGGTTGCATATAATTTACTGCTAGTATATAGATATATACATTCAAGAGGAAAACCATTGCAGTATTAATTGGAAAATTAACTGTAATGTATTTTTGGTGTCTATAGGGCATTCATGACATGCCTTTGTCGGTCATTACAATTCTTTGACATTTAAGAATAAATTTCTTTTCCGAAATCAAAAAGCATCTTTACACCTGGCAAGATTTACAAGGGCTATAATCCATAACACACCTACACATACACATACATACAATTATGACCACAGTTTAGTTTTTTGACATTATGAAGAGTGTGCCATTTGATCCTGTTCCATACAGTAGACTGTAATGCTGATACAGTTATCTCTAAAGATGGCTAAGGAAGAAAGTAAATATTGACACTGTATGGTGTAGACCAAACGAAACAACTTTTACTAGCCCAGGTTTCGTTTCTTTCCAATCAAATGTTTTAATAGAATTGATACATGAATCTCCAGGGACTGATAGGAGTGGCTGGACTACCAAGTCTAGTACATATATATATATGCACTTCCTCTTCAGCAACATATAAGACTTATTATTGCCTCCAACAACTTTTAGGTGGGATTGTGAATTATTCAGTGATAAGATGTGTTGATTTGATGTCATACATACTGTAGGTGTTCTGCTTGTTTATATCATGTTACCTAGATTGGTTACTTGCCATAGGTAGGCAAGTAATCTATGCAGTCAAGTTAGTGTGTTGTATGTGTTTATGTGATTAAGTACTTGGGTTACACAGGCGTTTTAGATGTGTATTCATGTATTTTTAGTGCTTTGATCAAGGGGCTCCTTTACAGGGCACCATACATTGAATAATAAAGAGGGGGTACCACAGAAAATTTCCATCGCTTGATTTTGACTAACTAGTCAGAAAATACAAAATAAGATAAACGATGATGTTGAATTTAATAAGTACTCTTCAGGTTTGAGTGCTGAGGGTCAGTGACCGTAATTGCAATGATATGATTACTATTCAATTTGACCAAAATGCCGGTTTTGATTCCTTGCCGAATGCAGAAGGCATCTATGCGATGGTGATGGTACGTATGCGTGAGTACGTGCGTGGGTGTGTATGTATGTGACACTTGCTTGTAAACACAGTAAATCAAAAAGTTCATGATGGATCTACTTCATACTTGGTATGTGAATCCCTCTTATTGAGTACAAGAACCCTATTGTTTTCAGTGAAGTTCAATGGTCATTTAGGTCAACAGAGGTCAAAGGACTTCTAAAAACTTTTTAAACATAACTCAAAAGAGTAGATCTTTGTTGACCTTCATACTTAGTATGTAGATCGAGCTTGGTGAGTGCAAGAACCCTATTGAAATTGGTAGAGTTCAAAGGTCAAATGAGGACAACATGTGTCAAAGTCTAAACATGATAACTCCAGAACTAAAGCTACAATATATCCCTGAATTCTCCAGTGTTTTCTTGTGGTGAACATAGCTTGGTCAAATTCAGTTCAGTTTAGTTTTGTGAAGGGGCTCTGTAGGTCTTCAACAAAACTTACAGTCATCCAGGAAATGAAATCTGCTTCAAAGAGTGAGTCTTGCTTTAAACACATTCAAGCAGGCCCTTATTAGTTTTCATCCTCTTACTTGCAATGGGTCAATAGGTTATCTAAAATGGTGGAAAAAGAAAAAGCTGACTTAAGGGATCAACATGTTATCTAAAATAATCTCAAAATTTGTCATTTTCTCTGTGATCTATACTAGATGACTTCTGCTTTGGCTAAGTTGTGAAAATATCTCACAGTGAAAAAACAATGTCATGTAGAGATCTGATTCATTAATAACAATTATCAAAGGTATGATTGGTGACAGCTGATTTGCTAGCTCAAAATTGGTAAAAGAAAATGTCCCTTTATTCATTCATCTACGTATCTGTATTTCACGTAGGAAGATTAATCATTCTGGATATTGAAACGTTTCGGAATATAAATTCTATACTGTCAAGTCCTACCAATGAATTAAATGGTTGATGCCCCACAAGAGAGTGCTACAAATAAGAGCGGAAAATCTCTGATCTTTTCTGGTTCTCACTTAATTCTTGCACAAATTAAGCTCACTTGCTCCACAATAGTCAGATAGTAATTTGGAATTTTGATCAACTTGTATGGCAAGGAATTAATGACAAAAAAGCAACTGGCTTTCTAGTTGTTGCCAGCAGTGATGCTTGTTTTAGCAACCCTCTTTTGTTAATTATTGAAGCCATGCTCACTTAGGGTACACTGTTTATGGATTCAATTATGTTAAATTTTTTTAGAGTGGAGTATAAGGTGTAATTTGGATAAAATCAAGATGGTACACAAGAGCATTCCTAATGCAGTTTGAGTGTTGAGAATTTGGGTATTTTATTCCATTAATTGTGATGGATTGGATCTTCAAGTCCTCATTTCATTAAAGCTTAAAGCTCTGTTAATTGTTACATGCTATATATATATTGTTAGATGTCAACCATGAACTGCAGAACAAACACGAGTGGTAACTGCATAAATGGACAGTACTGTCCATGAATTAACCAACATCTGGGGATATGATTAATATTTATTCCATAATCTTAAAGATAATAATAATCATCATAATCATGGTTGATTTTCATTATCATAAATAATCATGGCAAATGTAAATCAAGTTTTGCATCGACAACAACTGATTCATGTGATACAAGCTCATGCATTGTACGTGGCCAGTGTGTTTAATCTCTCTCCATCATATTCGGCAGCCCGATATTATTTTAATTTGACAAAGAATGGGAGCAATAGCAGGGACATTGTTATTGGTTATGTTTATCTTCCTAGGGCTGTCCACTGTTTTATTATGTGCAGGGTTTATGTGCAGACATTTTGTTTGAAAGAAGAGTCAAGAAAGGACTACTGAAAACGAGAATACCTTTTTTAGTAAACATAGAGTGGATGCCATCAACTGCATCTTCATAGTTGTGTGAAGTTTAAGTAAACATGTTGCAAAACATTGTAATTATAATAAATTACAATTTGCTGCACCGATCCAGTAAGGGGAGGTAGGGGGATGTAACCCACTGTCCCCCCCCCCCTAAATTTGACCATGATGTGCACTTTATGCAGGTGGTGGTGCATTTTGCCCTAATAAACAGTTTGGTTGCCCTTCACTTGGTTTCCACTCTGGAAATGTTGGTGCTGCCAGTGATCATTTTGCTTGCTAACTGGTACTTGCAAAGAAGCCATCATTGGCTTATCAAAGCTGCAACTGACCGAAGTCAGTCTCTTAGATTCGTATTTAACGTCCATGATTTTGAATTGTCAATTGTCAACAACTCTGTAACTGGACGACATACATAAATCTTGGAGTGACTCGAACTTGGGACCTTATGAGTTATAAGTTCTATGTTGTACCAACTGTGTAGCATTCAGAGTGTTAAACCCTAAATTCATCGGCAAAGATAGACAAGCTATAAAGTTTTATAGTTGTACATTGTAGCATTTTGCATTAAATTGACACATATTCAATGCAAGTGAACCACCCAGTAGTAGTACCCTATTACTGTGTTCAGAATATGGACTACGATCTTTATGGTTGAAATATTGCTAACCAATACACTGTATCTTTACCATAGGAAAGGAACTTTTTGTCTTTCAACAGCAAGCTTGCTGTGATTACCTACTGAAGCATGGGAACCTGTTTGGCCAGGTGTGGGGGCGTGTGGGGGGTGTCAGGGTGGATCTACCATCTAGATGATAACGTTGCTAGCTTATATTATTTGTTTCAGAGGAGAGCAACCTTTAACCTTGTCCTACATTCCTTTATCAAGCTGGAATTTTATTGTCACCTACTTTTTCGTTCTATAAATAATTGAGCTATTGAGCACTTGGAATTGAGTCCATCCAATTTTCTAAAGCATCCAATGAATATGTATGTTAAATAGACAGAAGGTAGTCCCCAAAGATGTCCCTTTTCTCACCACCATTTCTGTTTCTTTGTATTGATTGTGTGTTGTTATTGTCCCTATTTGTGTATTGCATGCAAATAAGATAGCTGCTATAGGTCACGTGCTGGCAAGCTGACATCTGGAAAGTACAGTTGGTACTCCAAACGTGGATCCCTTAATACAAAAGACAATGTCAGGTTGGAACTTGGGTTGCACAACATATAAAATAGTTTCTAGACAAGTGGCTTAAGGACCGCAGTCTGACTACAGTAGACGTAAAGTCCTACAATAGTCGTACAATGTTAGACTTGCTGTAACTTGAGCAGTCTTACCACATTAGACTAAACTACAATAGCCTTACAACATTAGACTTAATGATAGCATTCTTTCAATATCAGATGTAACTACAGGGTTCTTACAAGATCAGACTTACTGTAATTTAAGCAGTCTGACCACATTAGACTTGACTATAGGAATCACATAACATTATAACTTGACTAGTACTATAGTCTTAAAACAATCAGACTTAACAAAGCAGTCTTATAACATTAGCCTTCACCTTTACATTCTTGCAACATTAAATGTGACAATAGCAGTGTTATAGCAAGAGGCTACATGTATGACTTGCTATTATCTTGATGTTTTGAGAATCTATGCATGTGTTGATGTTCTGTTATAGTAAATAAGTGAATGAAGCATATATACAGTAGTATTGGAGATATTATCTGGTCTATTTTACCTATACTGATAGTACTAATGTTTTTAGTTTTAACATTGATTTCTATTGCTAGACATTTTCTCCTCACCATAGTGCCAACTCTCTTGAAATACATTTTTTACTGCACTACACATGCAAAGGCTTTAAGTGTTAGAGCTCAATATTTGTCGACTACTTAGCTTCATGTGAAGAGCAACCCGCCTCTCAATAGCTCCCACAATGCGATTAACCTGTCATTTCATTCGTTCATTATCCGAGCAATTGAGAACGGTGAGCTGTGTTTGCTACTGAGATGCTGTGGCAATGGTGGGTACACACATCACTCCACAGAGGAAAGCAACATGCTGCTATGCCCCATACTCATTAACGTGGTATCGGTACAGAGAGAAAACCTAGGGAGTAAATGTGTGGCCGGGATACAGTACGCTCCCTAATAGCATTTTATAATTTCACAGAGCATTATGGACGATCAAATGAGCATCAATTTTCAGTGAAGTGATTAACGGGAGACGGGGAGTAGTAGTGGAAGTTAAGTCTCATTCAGCCGGTTCAATGAACCCACTTTAGGGCCGATTGTAGGTACGATAATTGGAAAATTGTCTTTCGTATGAATGGATTTGGATAAGTTATTCATAGGGTGTGTGTTGATTTTGATCAAACAGGGAGGGCTTGTGGTAAATAATTCCAGTTAACGGTCGGCTTCGGTGAAATGGTGTTGAAAGCTAATCATCAATGTCCATGGGCGTGTGGTCTGACGTGGATTTTTTGCACACACCGGGGCGGTGGTACGTCTGGCAAGATTCGACACCTGTGTTGCTTGTGACAACGGACAGGTTCGAAGGTCAAAATGTTAATTTCATGGAAAAGAAATTACCTTTGTGTAGTGATGTGGCAAGCCAAGCATGATAGTGTCTTCATGGTTCTATTTCTTGTAGAATAAACATTAGCAAACAATTTGTGTCAAGGCTTTGTCCCTTTTGCAATCCACCAAAGCTGGCAGTAAGGTTGTGCTACGAATTGCAAAGAATTGAAATAAGAGTAAATTACTGATAAACATAGGTCTTTTTTTACTCTTTTTGGTGTAAAGCCAAGTGCTGGCTGTAAATGCATTCTAGCAAACATAGCAAACCATCAATGACTAGGATCCAGAGTATTATTAAAAAACATTCAGTAAATACTGAAATTCTACCAGTATTATAGTTTTTTTCTTTTTTAAGTTATTATATCTTATAAATTTATTTGGCTCCTCTCTTTATCGTCTCTAATCTACATAAACACTTTCTTATCTACCCAAACTACATAAGTGAAAGGTTTTAGCACTGTGTCCCCTATATCCCACTTCCTGGACTCTGTCTACCATCTCCTTCCTATTATACCATTCAGATTCGACAGCTACCTGAATTGTCTGCGAACTTTTCATCCAAGAATTTCTTCCACTTCGTTTACATTTTGGTGATTGTCTTCTGGAACAAGATTTTCTCACCAATATTTGAAGTACTGTGTATCTTCATAAGTTTTCATGTTAAATAGTGTGTGTCCAAGCTA
>JAIPMN010026304.1:0-11150 GCA_020650975.1 Apostichopus californicus
GACATTCGTAAGCTTTGACGAAAATTATTTTCTTGAGGAAGAAGAGGAGGAAATAGTTTTCGAGGGTGATGAAGATAATATCGGTGTTTTTCCCTATCAGTTGAGCCCCATGCAGAAGAATTGTAAAACGATCCCGGTGGCCGAGACGCGTCGCTGCCGATCGAAGTCCCCAAGCAGAACGGTTGGACGACCCTGAACCGAAACTGGTCGGTTGAGCATAAACAAAACCACCGTTATTAAGACCATCATATGATTTAAATTATCTCAAATGTCGATGATCCTGCTACTAACTTCGTAGCGAAGCTTCTAGAATTTTGTGTCTTACAGTGCAAGGCAAATGTGACATTCTGTACATTGCAACCCTATAGTACTAGTAGTGGTAACATGGGGTCTAGACCTAACTAATAGACGTTGTATAACAGGCTAGCCCGTGTAATTGTATCATCCAACTGTTACGTAAAATCACAACACAACGCCAGTTTTACCACAAAAGAAAACTTGCAGATCTAGTATTGATTGTTCTAAAACCAACTGGCTTTAATATTTGTGCGAAATATTAGGAAACCATAAAAAAAAATCGTCATTTGCTGTATCAAGGATGCCTAGGCTATGGTCATAACAAGTAATTTGGCAACAGTATAGGCCTACAGGCACTTGTAACGTTGTGTATGTGTAGTGTTTTGAGCGAGTCGTGTTCAAATTCTTCGATTTCTGTCATCTTTTGGAAAAGCTTGCAGTAGAAATCCGTCTTTACTTGTGGTGGAGCAACCTGATACCACATATCGGCTCGGCATTTTTAACATTTACAAGATAAATTTACGTAAAAACAAACTCCAAACACCAAATCTCAATTACTATACGGAGCACTGCAACAGTGTAATGGTGTGTGTTCTCAGACGTTTAAGAATGTAAACATAGCGTCTCGGAGGTGAGCTGAGTTCCTCGACTGACGTCACGCCGCGTTACCGTAAATACAACAATTTTTAGAAAGTTTTTATTACCCTCGAATTTTTGATCGTTTATTCCTCGAGGATGCAAGCTTCGTTTGACACAAATTGGGTATCATTGGAAAGCTATGAGTGTACAGAATACGATGATAAAGAATTTTTTTTTCATTTCATAACCTCTTTAAGAGATTTCATATTCAGTATGAGCCATATTCAGTACAAGAAGTGTAACTTGAGCTCAGCAGAATGATTGTGAATACTTTTTGTCAACTTCGTGACCACAATTTTGCTTTCACAGTATTGATCATGTCTGCTGTACACAGTATGCCAGATTCTTTAAAAAAAAAATCCTTCAAACCTATATGAATATTTGCATTCGGTTGACTTGAAAATGGTGGTTATTACTTTCTGTGTTAATTCTATAATGGGCTAACAGCATTGTATGAGAAAGTTGGGTAATATTCACAATCGATAGCACGGTAACCATAAAATGCCAAAGAAATTTAACTTGGTGACAGTACTTGACATATAATAAAGTAGTAAAGAAATTCCTTGAATTTTCTTCCCTGCAGATAAGACAAGACTTTAGATTAATGTTTCCAGATGAATACCCAAAATATTATTGCACTTGCAAGAAAAAGTACTGATAAAGGCACATCACTGCTGAGCTGCTGGCAACGGTGGACCATGCGAGGATTTGTAGTTGGGAAGTAAGTAAACAAAGTTACACAGTAGACAAAGCTACAGCAATCTCTTTAGCATGTTAGCCATTTCACTGTACCAACTTGCGGTCCCCTGCATCACAAGCTGACGTCACCTGCAGACAGCTAGTGCAATTGTCTCTGCTGCATTGTATTGGTTAGATGGGATATATTGATCAGATGTGATTGTTTATTAATTGATATGGGTGCTCGCTAATATGCTGAAGGCCATTCTTTAAGATGGGAGGCAAAGCCCATTAAACAGCTGTTACTTAAATTTAAGTCATTGTGACTGGTTGGTGCAAACTGAAACCCCCTGCCCCATTATGTGTTAAATATTATACTATGCTTGATAAATCAAAATCAACCCAGTACTGTAGACTGCATGCAAGTGATGGAATATACATCGGTTATAGTTGTATTATGGAATAATCATGCATGAGGGAGCTAGCTGCATGAAAAATGTCCCAAAAATAATGAGAAATGTCCCGACATTAGTGAGAAATGTCCAAACATTAATGAGAAATGTCCCGACATTAATGAGAAATGTCCCAATATTAATGAGAAATGGTTAACCTTTTTCTAGTAGGTTACTAACTTTGGTTTTCTTTGGAAAACAAGGGATGTTTGAGTAACCTCAGTCTATTAAA
This sequence comes from Apostichopus californicus, assembly GCA_020650975.1. NCBI lineage: Eukaryota > Metazoa > Echinodermata > Holothuroidea > Aspidochirotida > Stichopodidae > Apostichopus > Apostichopus californicus. Next base: position 2,299 of record JAIPMN010026304.1, read on the forward strand.
TGTGATGCCGTACAATCAACACAAAAGAAGAGTCAAAACCTGTGGCTTGTTCTTCTCCAATTTATTAGGGTTATAGGGCCATTACTGGTTATGAAAGCCAGTAAAGTAAATGAAAGCACATAATAGAGGACGGTGGTACAACACACCGGAAGGATTCGTTAGCCCTGAGAACTTTACAGCTCTCACATCTCAAAGTCGATTGTTACTTCAAAAATGAATAAAAACTATAATAGTTGAGAAGTTCAAGATACCAACAGTTATTGTTAGAGTGGTTAGACGGCGTGTTTGCAGAAGCAACGCTAACGATAGCTTAACCTTAAGGGGTTCCACATCAAAACAATAGGGACCACTGTTTAAGTGAGTGACATTACAGATAAACAATACAGCAAAACAAAACAATACAGATAAACAAATAGGGAGTGTTAGCTCAGTGGTTAACGCCGGTTCCTTTCAATCATAAGGTCCCGAATTCGAGTCACTCCAAGATTAGTTATGTCGTCCAGTTACAAAGTTGTAATCATGGACGTTAAAATATGAATCTAAGAGACTGACTTCAGTCAGCTTGCGGCATTGATGGCTTCTTCGCGAGTTCCTGCTTGCAGGAGGATCTAAAATACAATAGAGTCCACTGTGCAACGCGCGTAGATACAGGCAAATTGTTGGGTCACTAGGTCAGAAAAGTTGTTACGGGGAGAGTTCATGAATATTGATTACGCCACCTTCCCCCACATACACAAGGAAACTTGAACCTCTCATGTTCTCCAGCTTTCACTGCCATGGAAAAAACTCATTTAACTGAACACATAGTGTCACAATTATATTTTTCGTAGGCTGGGACACAGAAACTGCTACCATATTGCTGGTACTCTAGCTGCTGTCTGTTACCACCTGCAAACCATGGCCATGCTGGAGTGACAAAGTTGCCAGTGATCAAAGCAGTGGACTTTCTCATTAAGTTTAAAAAGGTTTGATAATTTTCTGTTAATGTATTGTGGGAGGATTTAGGTCTATTGAAAATACAAGCAGCTTCTTAAAGACCTACTGCATTGCCTCCAAGTACAGCATGCTGCAACCAAGAAAGTTTTATGTGATTATGTAATTGACCTGCCATGGTCGTAAACTGACCTCTCTGCATGCAGTGTCTGGCAAGCAATAGAATCTGCAAACCAAACCGCAATGACACATTACCACACACATACAGTGTACAACTGCCCAAGTGCGTTCCAGCGGAAACCATGCTTGAAAACGCAAGTGGTAATGTCACAAACGCAACATAATACCATATGCAAAGTATGTTGTCACTAATGTTAAGTGGAATGGGCTAAGCATGTACCCTTGTCCAGCCCAAGCATTAAAGTTGTGGTATTAAGTGAAAGGGTGCATGGCATAACAATTAAAGCTCTAACCGGAGTAGGCCTACAAAGTCAATGGGATTTTACTGTGTGATTTTCTTTCACATACAGTTAGCTCAATGGAGAAGTCCAATTGACTTACTGTGTGGCAGTAAAAACAATGTCGAAGAGCGAAGTCCTCGCGAAGGAAGAATAAAGAAAGATCTCAACGACATTCAAGTTCGTACTGTATGTATAATAGATACACATGTACGCCGAAGCTCTTGATATAGTGCAAAAATATCGCCCAATCAAGCTACTGCATTGCAAAGGAAGAATCAAACAAAATCTCTAAAAGATGTTGGGGTTACTCTATAGTGTAACTTAGTGTACTACTTGCAATGTACAGGGCACCGGCGGCAAAACATAAAGAGCATGAAGGCAAACTTTTGCCGTTGGCGAGGCCTATTTCAGGGGCACCTGGGCAAACAGCAAGGGCAGGACGGCTTTTTGCCATTGGTCATGTCAAGCCCTGGGTTTGTAATATAATGAATTTCTCCAATGCTCAAAAACAACGCTGATATGGTAATGTCACTGCCTCTGTGCAGACCTGTCAAAAAATGGCCATTTGCTTGATGTGACCAATGAGTCATGTAATGTTATTTGAGACCACAAAAATCTTACAACTTAATTCTTGTGTATTTTGTCTTGGTTCTGAGGCACCTGTTTTGATGATACTTGTGCTAAACATATCCTTTTCATTCTGTGACTATCACTTTAAGCAACTGAACAATTAAACCTCATCGGAAAAAAGACGTGACGGGCCGGTGTACCATTTCTCATTATACAAATGTCATTGTTACAGGTTCAGAGTAAGTATTGAACAAATACTAAGACCCTTTTATGAAATTCAAAAATTGCAATTTATCTTGTAGGTTTCTTTTAATAATTTATTACAATTTCTGTTAACTGCTTTACAGAGTGGAGGTAGTATCGATGCATTCTTGGGAAAAGAACATCACAGTCATGATGCAGGCGCATATCTTCTGGCACTTGGACATACCAAACGAAGCATTTCACAGTACATCATTGTTGTAGACCATATCGCCCTACCCTGTTCTGCACTCACATGATGCCTTGGGAGCATTTGATGCGCTCTTTAAGAGCCATGTTGTGTTTGGCCTTCACCACAGTAGCATAGTACCGCAGTAGCACTGTACACTAGTGTCTAATTACGACAGTAGCAAGCTGTGTGTGTATTTTCTGGGATCGATGGTGGTGTCTAACACTTCTATTACACCTCATTCGAAACTAGTTCAGATTACCGGCATCAGACGTTTCTTTGTGCGCGAGTCTTCACTCCCTTTAAGTTTTGGACATTTCTACAAACACAGTCTATGAAATAGATATCACTAATACCCATCAGACCCCACATGTGAGGACGCTTAGATCTAAATTGCAAGAATGAGTTGTTTCAAATGCAAAGCTTATCTTGGTAGTGTACCTTAATTACTCAGGGACATGAGGTTACAACTTGGATGTTATGATGGGCAGAATCTATTGCTGAAATGTTGCCAAGGGGCATGTTGTTGGACACTTTTCTCATTTAGTGAATTGAGGAAGCATATAGTTTAATATGCTCCATTTTCATTACCAGATGGACCTCAGGAACAAAGGGAACATAATTTGGAGGATGATGTTGAACATATTGATTATGATGATAATGTGGAGGGTGATGAACTTGCTACCTTTGTAATCCTTTCCCCTCAGGAACTTCAGACTCAGGCAGCAGGGTTAATAGGCTATATAAAATGTCTGCAAGGTCTTTCAAAGTAAAACTAAATAGTCAATTCAATGGATAATGTTATTGGTGAAATCACTGGTAGTGTACAAGCTGACCTTCGAAGAACATGAATTGGAAAGAGACTATATAATGTTTACAATGATATCAAAACACACTTAGACAGTCTATCAAATCTGTGCTATGAACTTTACTCTGAATTCAAGCAAAATCAAAAATACTTACAGTATTGTAATGCTCTCCAGTTCCATTTTTTTTTATGATGACTTTGAGACAGTGAATCCACTATGATCAAAATCATCTATTCACAAGGTGCAAGGTGCATTTTAATTTGTTTTAAAATATCTACCTCCTAGGTGTAATTTTATTTGAATAGCATCCAATGTGCTGCCCTTTGTCACACAGTTGATATAAATTAATGTGGGTTTGGTCTAATTCTCAAACACATAATCAAAGATATAAATGACCTGCCTGAGCATGGTATTCTACTCAATTTAGTGCAGACAATCTTGGTGCTAACTCATTCTTTGGTTTTGTAGAGAGCTCTTTGGCAAATCATTATTGCCGCCTTTGTTTGACCAGTCGTGAAGATGTGACAATAACATGCAAATGAGAGACAAAGAATCACAAGATTTTTATGTGCAACAGGCAGAGCAACATGAAATTGTTCATGTTCAACGTGTAAAGAGGGGATCTACTTTAAATAGTTTTGCATCTTTCCATATTCTTCGTAATTTTCTCTGGATTTGATGCATGATCTCCTTGAAGGTGTGGTCCAGTATGAAACTATAACTGGTATTGTCATATTTAATATCAGATAAGGAGCCACCTTTAATGACACCAAATCGTTGAAATAAAGAAATAACAAGTTATGACTATGGATCAACGGAAAAGTCAAACAAGCCTTGTCAAATCAAGTTACGATCACAAGGCAATGCCTATTGGCCAAAAGGCTATGCAATCTTTGTGTTTAATAAGACATGTGCCCCTTGTTATTGGACATCTTTTACAGGAAAGGGACACGCCTTATTTGAGCTGTTGATGAAGTTATTAAATTGCATGGATATAATATTTTCACCTAAACTAATTCATGGGTTAATTGTACAAGCATTCTTTGCAGATCATTATTCTAAATTCTGTGAGATACTCCCAACTTGTTCTCTCATTGCAAAGCATCACTTTATGATCCATTATCCTACTTGTTTGTGGTTAGTGGGTCCACTTATCCATGTTTGGTGCATGAAGCATTAAACTGAACATGATTATTCCTGTCAAATTGCTGATAATTGTCGAGAGTTTAAGAACATTTGTAAAACTGTGACAGGAAGACAACAAATCAATCAAATGTTGTACCATATCAATTCAAAACAGTCGCTAGGGACGTTTCATGTTGGACCATGGTTCAGAAAAAACGATATCAATTTATCATTGGAGTGTAATGACTGTGTTGTCTCAAAAGTGCCAGATTCCACACTGTGAAGTGTTTGATCGATGTAAACTGGGTGAACCTTGGTGGGACTGAAGCGTCACCATGTGCTTTTTAATGACATGACGTCATTTGGTCAGTTTACTCAGGTATAACATATACTGATTCAAAAGGATTTTGTTTATGTTCTCGTTATTTGGAACACACTGTATTACTAAACATTGTCTTTTCAGTGGATTTGCTGTGAAAGAGGCAACACCTCAGCCGACTGTTGTAAGGAAAACCAGTGAGCTCATTGACTTCAAACCCCTCTCATTACTGAGGCGTCAATAAAGATCTGATCATCACAGTTATGTCTGTCCAAGTCACGTTTAGTGTTCAGTTAATTGATTGCACTTCTTAGTAGTGCACTACTTATGACTGAGGTGCCTCAGTCAATGTTGGTTTACAGCAATTGTTTATATCCATTGACAGTGGTTAACATGTTTAGTGAGATAAAAGGTTGTTAAAGAACTACCCTGTTATTTGTAATGTGTTTACTAACAGCCCCAGCATGTGGTTTAAACATCTAATTATTATGGTCACTATAATTGACTTGCGATTGGCTTTCATGCAATTAAGTTTTTGAGACAAAGGAATAATATAAATTCTAATGACTCATAATGTGAAAATATTATGATCTGATTTTACCTTCATTCAAAAGATTTAAGTTTTCCAGTCAGTTTGAACACAAATGAGCCTGCAAATGTAATATGTTGAACTTTATATGAGACAAGCTTTTGTTCATTCTTGTTTATGCACTTGATATAAATAGTTTGCTTTCTATTTTCTGTTAACGTTTCATCTGTACAACTGATGCTTTCAAGATGAATAAAACTTGAAACATTGAAACTTACTTTTTTTTATTTTTTGCCTGTTGTTTATTGCTTGAACATTTGGCCCAAACTTAGGTGTTACTTTGAAAAGGTGTTAACAAAAGTATTATATAGAGAATTAACTCAGTCAAGATACGATAAAACGAAATGCCAATCAACATCAGAGGGAAGAACTACGTCACACCATTTTGGAGTAAAAAGCAATACAGTCATTGCTAGTTTTACACCAACCAGAGAAACAATACTGACACCAAAGATTACCGATTTAACACCCTTTGTGGTGTAAAGTAAATGATTCTCAAGTTGGTGTTAATTTAACACTAGCTGGTGGCAAATATGCACTCCAAAAAAACTACAAATTTGTCCCATATCTATAATCTGCCTGGTGCATTTGCAGGGGCGGAATAGAGGTCAATCTGGATGCCAGGCACAGCAGTTTTCGAGGGGCAGCGGTATACCCCACCCCGTGAGAGCACTGGATGTGTGATCTAAGGCTTGCAGGTTCGAGTCCTGGTCAGATCATTACACTGTGTCAATGGGCAAGGTGCCATATATCTCTATTGCCTCTCTTCATCCAGGTGTATAAATGGGGACCTGTGGGCGATTTTAAGCTGCTGCCATGTGGAGGGATTTTCTCTATGTTTGATGAGTTATCGTAAACCATGGTAATATTGTTATGCGCCTTGAGCACCATTATCGGTTGATATGTCTGCGCTTTATAAATCCTCAATATTGTTATTATCATTATTACTGATTGTGGGGCAAATCCCTTAGTTAAGTTATCTTCATAAAACTCCGAACATTTTTATCCTCTTTGCATTTCGTACCACAAATACCAGATGTTCTACGCAGACTGAGGAGTGGGTGCTCTATTTTCCACACCCAACAGGCACGAATTTCCCAGAACCAGTAGCCAAGTTACGATGCGAGTAAAAATGAATGATTTGATTGTTCATTTCTCAGGCTTTTAATTATACGCCTCCCTTTCAACCCCACATAATACAGTATAGTTATTAGCACAACTTTGCATGTATGGCCGTAATCGAAAATTGATACTCACCAACTAACAAGTGTACAATATTCTATAAACTGTAAGGTAAGACAAAATACAGGACTCAAAATTGGATTTATAAACATCCAACATCTTCACCCAAAGATGGATCAGTTGGGAACCCTAATTACTCATGATGATAAAGTTTTAAATATTTTAGCTATTACTGAATCATTTTTAAATGAGAAATATTTTGATCATGAATTAACCATACCAGGATTTAAAATTGTACGAAGGGATACAGTTGGGAAAGAAGGTGGGGGACTTCTAATTTATATTAATAATGACACACCATTTGTTAGGCGTAAAGAATTTGAAGTTGACAGCATGGAAGTTATCTGGTTAGAAATCAAGCTACCCTTTAATACGAATATGTTTCTATGCTTAATCTATAGACCCCCGAGTGCTAGAGCTGAATGGATAAACACCTTTCATAACATGTTAAATATACCATATGGTACATGTCAAGATATTGTTGTCATAGGAGATTTTAATTTTAACATCTTAAATGAAAGTAATAATAAGACATGGGAACACACTGTAAATCATTTTAACTTGAAACAAATGGTAAAGGAACCAACCAGAGTTACCGAAAACACATGCTCTCTAATCGACCATATATATACTACTGATAGTGAAATGGTAACAAATATTCAAGTACCACATATCAGATTGAGCGATCATTTTCCGGTGTACTTTTCCCTGTGCCATAAAGAGAAACCAACAAAGAAAAAAAAACACACCTCGATTACATATAGGGCAGTGAAAAATATAGATGATGAATTATTTTTGCAAGACCTGCGGTCATTCAATTGGCACAGTATAATTTCTGAATTAAATCAAGAAAAGGCACTTAAAATATGGGAAAATGCATTGATTAGTATCGTAAACAAGCACGCCCCTCAGAAAATAAAAAGGATTAAGAGAAAGTATCAACCTGCTTGGATAAACACAGAAATAAAATCTGCAATAAAAAATAGGGACAATGCAAAAGCCAATAAACCTACGCTATATCGTTGTTGGAGAAACAAAACAACATCCCTTATTCGTCAATCTAAACAGGATTATTTTAAAAGTGCTATTTCCAAAAACAGTGGAAAAACAAAAGAACTGTGGCAGATTTTAAGAAATGCTCAATCATCATTTAATTACCCAAATTCAAGCGAAACAACACTCCTTGAACTAAATGGCAAGAGTGTAACCGATGCAAAGGAAATTGCTGATGCCTTTAATTTATTTTTTACTTCTGTATCAAACAAATATGTAAATGATAATGAAGACAACAAACAACCTATAAACAGAAGACATGAATCCTTGAATCGATATGTATCCACTAAATTACCAATAGACGCTTGTTTTAATATACCGGAAGTTACACATGCGTTTGTCTTTAAGTATCTTAAAAACCTTGACACTACTAAAGCCACTGGTACCGATGAATTAAGTGCCTACATTTTAAAGAAAAGTGCACGATATATTGCACCAAGTCTTACCCATATCTTAAATCTTAGTATTCGAGAAAACGTATTTCCATCGATATGGAAGTCGGCTAAAGTTATCCCGATTCACAAAGGCGGGTCCCCCTTAGACCCAGCTAATTATAGACCGATAGCGGTACTTCCAGTAGTGTCAAAAATCTTAGAGAAACATGTTCACCATGAATTATATAGATATGTTGATAATTTCGGCTTGCTAAGGGTGACTCAGTCTGGGTTTAGAGCCAAACATTCATGTGAAACGGCCTTGCTTAATTTGATAGATTGTTGGATGAAAAATATTGATGAAGGATATTTAATTGGCTCAATTATGCTAGATTTAAGAAAAGCATTCGACCTAGTAGATCATAATATCCTATTAGAAAAAATGAAAATTTACCAATGTTCAGATACACCAATTAAATGGTTTCAGACATATCTGTATAACAGAACACAAAGTGTATTTTCAAACGGGGAAAGATCAACCCCAATGTACGTTACAAGTGGTGTACCACAAGGTTCAATTCTTGGGCCACTCTTATTTTTACTTTATATTAATGATTTAGATTTATGCCTTGCACATTGTTCTGCGGATATGTATGCAGACGATACTACATTTCATGTTAGTGATAAGAGTATTGATGAGCTTTCTATTAAATTAAATGAAGATGCTAAACATATATACAATTGGTGTCAGCAAAATAGGATGGTTATTAATACTGAGAAAACGAAAAGTATGTTAATATGTTCTAAGCATAAGCAAATTACTCTAAATCCCAACAAACTAAATGTGATGATAAATAACGAGCTGCTAAGTAATACTTCATCAGAAAAGCTTCTAGGTGTCAGGATTGATGCAAATCTTACATGGAATGATCAAATTGATTTTGTTT
>JAIPMN010026327.1:0-16904 GCA_020650975.1 Apostichopus californicus
ATTTCGCAGTTAAGAACCCAGAGAAAACTCATTCAGTGTTCCCACATTAAACTATTATATGAAAGCTGTATTTTACAATAGATATTAGTAACTATGAATTCATTTTAATTAATAAACGTCAAAAACAGCTGAAGTGGATCTTATGCAAGAAACTCTTTATTGGAACACCTCCCACGGGAATGTCAGAAGGGTCTCCGAATAGTTTAGTTACGACTTTATATCATCGGAAAATATTACAAATAACTATTATAAATGGCCAAAAGGTACAAAGAATATATTTGTCTCCTGAATTGCCATATTTAGTTGTTGATAATGTTACACAAACCAAATTGTTCTATCATCTCGAATTTGCTCCCAACGAGCGCAGAATACGTCCCAATAGCTTGGTTTTATAATATTAGTTGAGTTATTTTAACTACAATCTATTGGATGTTTTGATCAAAGTTTTATCTGTTAATGTATTCCTATTTTATGAGTTTAGCCATGCATAAACAAAGTTTCGATGTGCTATCTTAACATATTTGTTGCATACAACTTCAGCGGAAGAGGGTAAAAAAAACTCCTCCGGAAAGTCGGGAGGACCTCCGAAAGGTGAGTGGTTTTACTGTTGCAATTGCAGGTTTTGCAACTGTTACATAAGATGTTACTATTAAAGATAGAGACTACAAATTGGTCAACATGTAAATTGGAATCTTTTAGTTTGTCCAATATTTCAATAATTTAATAAGAAATGCATACATCGTTTCATAACCCTTAAAATGAACGTTATTGATCTAATGTTACGGTAGTTTTATTATGATTTTGCAACAATATGTTGGTATTATAAATGGGTAGAAATAATGTATGTCCCCGATATAGACAACGAAATTTCGTAATAAAGTATTGACAATTTAGATGATAACATCTTCATGATATAACGAAGAAAACAAATCAACTTGAAAGCCCAAATAAGTCTATTAATGCGATATTTCAAATATTAGTAAAGACGGAATTAGGCCTTTTCACATTAATTTTCACCATGATGCTGTTTCAAAGCCATTTTTGTGATGTTACTCCATCGTATTCATTTAACTATATTCTTAAGATCATAGCAGTTGTTAGCCTTCCACCGGATATCCTGTATCTATTATTTAACCCTGTATATAGCTCGCATTGAAACTAGTTAGGCAAATAATGCGCAAAGTATCGGAAATGTGTCCATGCCATGTTTGGGTGTTCCTTCATCTGGTTCCTTAATGTAACTTGAAGCTAAAAGCAGCTTTTTGCGTCCTTTTTTTTTAAATGATTTTCTCCACCTCATTGGCCCTACGATGCCGTAAAGACATAACTAGTTTATCTATTTAAATCTAACTTCAAACTACATTATTCAATGACTTGGATTGATGTGAATTAATATATTTTAAGCAACGGCTCATAAATAAACATATTAGCTATTCTCTGACTGGTTGAATTCAAACTGTAAAAACAGTTAACTCAGTAACGCGAGTATAATCCCAGCCGATATTCTAAACACTGTTTGCTAAGGCCATGCACTTGTCATGAGTAGGTTTACCCAATGTACTGTGTGGGGGTAAACATCAATTGAGTTAAAATACTCACCAACGATGTTTTTCGTTTCATACCAAAATCTAAACCCACTGTGAGTAACATTAAACAAAGAATGATGTGAACACTCATGAGAAGTAAAGCAAAAAAGAAGTGAGTAAAATTATTTCGTACTTTTCATCATATATTTCTCTTTAAACGACAGTGATAACGGTTATTTAAACTTACAGTTACTATGATACATGAAAAAAAAACATCTTTTATAAAGAAAAGGGCATGTAGAGGGAAGGAAAACTTGTTCCTTGTATCAAAGGCACATCGCCTAACTTTTATGTTAATTATATGAAAACACACATGTTCACTTAAAAGCTGTATACAAGGATTAAGTTTCAAAATAGAGCAGTAATTTGTATCACCAAAAGGGAACACTGTGACATTGGTATAAAAACCATAGCATCATTGCATAAATTAAGAGGTTTAAGGCTTCTTAAAGGCTATGAAAGGCAGAATATGATAAGCTAACTGATATGATGTATTCTGAGTGTTAATCACTGTTTAATATTGACTTAATCAAGAACCAAATGAAATGTGCACAATCACCAGTTAAATGCTGAATGTACCAAAAGAACATGGCAAATGCCAAACACATTATGTGCTACCATCATGTGCAGTTCAGATGATCATTAACTTTGAATAAAGTCTCAAGAGTCCATTTCCTTTTCACATCTTGAACTTAGTTAAGACCAAGAGACGAACCTCAGAGGATGAGGGGGACCCCTCTTCACCATGTTTTTTTTTCTATTAAGAGCATCATGAAAACATGGCACACGTACTTCAATTCATGTACTTATGTGAAATTAAAAAAAAAAAAATCAACGATCATGCATTCTTTGCAGACCACAGGACAATGAGTCCTGTGAGTAATTTCAAAAAGGTTCATTGTGTTTTTTGGACCACAAGCAGAGGCCACAGGCTGCAAGACTGATTTAAGGGCAGGCTTTTCCTTCACTAGCCTGTAAGTTGTATTGTACCCAAGGAAATAGAAAACAAACAACACATAATTTTGAAAAGGAAGCAAAACAAAGGTGTTAATATTAATAAAAATATGATTGTCAAAAGTTATCAACTCCTTACAAATTGTCCTTTAAAATTTACCATGTTATCTCTTAAAAACAATCAACCATTATCAAGCTACTTCATTGAAGATCTTTGGAAATGTTCGGTTCCAAAATCCTTCTTTAGCAAAAAAATGGACGAATTTTATGAACTTTTTGCCAACAATAAAAACATTAATTTCACAAAGAAAGTGGAAAAAAATGGTAAATGGTGTTAGTGGTTTATAACACTTTTGCAACACTTAGCTTTTAAAAGAAATATGTGAACAAAATTTGGAGCAACAACATAAAGTTAACTTATTGAGTACTTTTACACCATGCCAGAGGAAACTAGTGAAGTTTGGCCAGAACGTTTCTGACTTGCCTCGTTGGTTTTGTGTTGGGCATTTGCAAAAGCACAACCTCAATAAATGTGTAGAAGTCTTGAACACCTTGTGGATATTCCATATCAAATGCATAAAAGCAACCCATTAATGCACCAAATGCATCCAGTAGGTTATCTGTAGCTAGGATTTCAGTCTCCTCAGCAACAATCTTGTACAGCGCTTCTCCAAGCAGATCACCAGTCACCACAATCAATGGAGCTACATCCACCTGCAGATTAAAGAGAAATAACTTTCTTAAAGTGAACCAATTAACTTTGAACAATTTGAATCCCACTGTCACTTACAACTACATTACAACCGTAAAGCAATTTTTAGATCCAATTAGGATACCCTGCAAGCAAATTTGGTTAGCTTGGTCATGTTAAGGAATTTAGACATAACCATTGATATTCAAATTAATACTTTGCATTCCTATTTACATGTCAGTGGATGGATTTGGTCAGTTTTGCCATCATACTTAAAGAGATTTGTAAATCAAAAACCCTGGGATAATCTTTCCTGTAATGTTAGGCTGGAACATAACACTTTTATATTTATCCATTCCAACTCAATGACCGTTCAAATACGAAAATGCTTTTTGAACTGTTCATCCTTGATAAGTCTTTATAGTCAATCAACCTTTTGACCAACTATCATAGATATACAACCAGAATACAAAAATTGTATTGTGGGTTCAATGATGTAACATTAGCAGTTTTCTTCATGACTCTGACATAATGTATTGTGAGGGTGTAAATGTTTACAAGGGTTTCACGATTTGACCACTGATGACCCCAAATGACCTTTGACTTCCACCAAAACAATTAGCTTCTTTAACTCAATGTGGTACTTCTACACACTAACTTAGAGGTTAGCCCAAGCCTCTTCCAGTATTGAGATATCATGATTACAAGGTTTTCACAATTTGACCCCTGGTGATCCCACATGACCTTTGATGTCCACCAAAAACAATCAGCTTCTGGTTCTCAATGTGGTACCTCTACACACTAAATATGAAATTGGTGTGATCCCTTCTTGAGATATCGTGTTTACAAGCTGGGTGTCACAAACGCTCGCACGCACGCACACATAAGCCATCATGAATGCAAAGGTTACGATTATCATCGAAACCAATAATTGCTGTAAAACCATCTACTTAGGCGTTATACAAGACACTAAGTTGCAATGTTAACGGTACATTTTTTCTGTATTTCTGATTGAATGAAGACAAATGAGAGGGTTCACTGAACTGTATGTCTGAAACATTCCTTACTTGGACTTTGCCAGTGCTGTCCTATTTGGCATATTAACCTTGACAGGGAGGGTCTCAATTGGCTTCTGAATTACTGAAAGTTAGTGACTGTAAAACCTTCCAAGTTTGTTGTATGGCCTTTGATTTGGGGAGTATATGCCTGTTATAAGAAGTTTAAGTTCATAGTTGGAAGGTGGACTAACTGAATTGTCACAATAAGGAGTCAAATTGAAAATTTAATTCCAACAATGAAAATGTTTCTCTAAAATGAATACTACAAATAAACTCAAACAGCTTCATAGACATGTAAAGCACCAATATGTAATCCAATTTTAGGGCACATAATTGTAACCACCTTTACAACACAAGGGATAGACGTTACTTTACAGAGTGATTTAAGAAAGATGTGACATATCTGCATTTTTCATTATGATTACAGCTATACTTACACTCATATCCTTCCAAACTTCAGCTTCACTTCGAATGATCTTTTCTCTTTGGGTTGACTTGAAAAGTGAAGGAAGGCAGTACAATGCAACAGTCACTTTGTGTTCTGAAAAAAAAAAAGGAAGACAAAGCAAATATGATTAACAAATGATGCGGTTGCTAATACCACATTGAACATTTTGGCAAGACTGCCAGGGAAAAGACTGCCAGGGAAAAGAGGAACCATAATAGCATAAATTGCTGTGGAAATCTGAACCATGAGTTCAAGAAACTCCAGTGGTCTAATAAATTTTAGTATCATCGAAATTCACCTTGGTTGTTTTGACCGTCCTCAGTGACAACCTCGTTGATAAGATGTGTCAGCTCCTTCGAAGAGTATCCTTGTCTTAGGATGCCATTTGTCATCTTTGTAATGTTGTTGACCATTACTCCAGTCTGTATTCCAGTGATCCTCTTAAACTCCTGTTGAATCTGAAAAGAAAACATACTTGAGTAGCAACTTTGGACAAATCTGACATTAAAAAATAGCAACAAAGACAGGTTTAAGTTTTTTCTGAACCTTTGACACCGTAAGATTAGGAAGATTTTTCCAAAGGTTACTGATGTTTTTGCAAGACCAGTTTGGAGAATTGTGAACAGAACCAGGCTTACACAAATCTCAAGAATTACAGTTTCAAGCAGGCCTATTTGACCTCAAAAGTTAAAAGACTGATAAAGAGAAGGAAAGAGCATTACCATATTTCAGAGTCAATAATAACATAATGTAGTACAACAGTAGAAATCCTTATTCTCAGTGACCTTGACCTTGTGTAAACAACCACACAACCACAGGTACACGACCTTCTATAAGCAGGGCCTTTTAAAGGAAATCACCCAACATTGACAGGACGACGACTTTGTCAATATTAATGGGATTAACCTAAAACATTAGCTAAAAAAACATCAAGATCAAATTTACATGTTAGTCTTCCTGTACAATCCACATGGACCAATACAGGGCCAACATTGGTGATCAACCACTATATGATGAAGGAGACATATTATCTTGCTGTCCTCTAGATGACCTTTTACCTTTAATTCTTGAAAAACCTATGGCCCTGCAATGATCATTGTATCCTAGTTTCATCTACAGCACTGTAAACGTTTTACATTGACTTCTACATTGACCTTCGACCTCTGTCTTACTGATGATACACTTTGTTTAATCAACATGAGCCTAAAGCAAAGAGAAGCGTTTGAAGAGTCACACAAATTGTTATTGTTTTGTATACTGCTAAATCATGAAGACAAATGGTCCATGTGGATTGAAAAGTTCAGTTAGAAAGGGTATTACCTGAAATGAATTAAAAAGAGCTGGATATATTTTCTTAAGATCCTGAATAAGAATCTTTTCTTCAACTTTTGTCCTTCGGCATTGAAACGTTAAGTCCATCAGCTGAGTAATTCGAGTCATCTGTGGCTTCTTTTTCTTTACTTCTTGTTGCATCCACCTATTTTAAGAGAATATAACACTCATTATTTTTATTTTTCAAAGAAAATGGTTTTTACTTGTTGCTTTATAGTAAAAAGCCAGGCAAAAGGCAATGCCAGAAATTTTCTGTTTTACATCACCAATCAAATCTTTCTGTTATAACTATTCTTACTGTCCCTATTTTATCCACAGGTTGAACAGGCGTAAAGTAAACATGATTACACTATTTGGAGTTGCTTGATTGATTACATTTGGAGTTAACAATGCCCAGTATTTGTTCTTTCCTCAAGTTTATGTGAGATTTTCAGTTCTTATCACTAAACTTCATAACCAGTTCTACATATGTTCCATACAAGAGAGCATAGGTTTTATGCTTCAAACAATATTTGGAAGAAAAAAGTCCTTACCCTTCATGCATTTCAATGCTCTTTTCATCCTCTCCTTGAGGCAAGTCTGGCAAATTGTAGGATATGGCATGGCCACTAGGTGATCTTTTCACTCTCTTAGCAGATTTCATCAGGCAATCCATGTGCTTTCTCTCATTTCTGAACTTATCACTTAATTTTGTTTTCCAGTAGTCCTAAACAGAAGTTTGAAATAATCATAATGAAACAAGGTCAAAAGTATATGCATAAGCAGACAGCCATGTGCACAAATGTAACAACATGACATTAAGCTTCATTGTCATTGATCTGTTAAATTAATTTGAAATGAATAGGAAATCATGGAAATGATCAAGAAGGAATCCTATTCACTGTACAAGATAATATAGGGATTCTAATAGTAGGCATGATAGTTTGGATATGAAAGGAAGGCGAAGTAAACAGTTCATTGTGAACTCTTGTTACTTGACAAATTTGTTTTTGTTTGGTATTATAAAAGTTGTTTTTATTGACTTTTCCTTATGAGTTAGAAAGAACTCACTACCTAAAATAAGTATCCCGCTTGGTCAAATTTTCAACTGCAAAGAAGGCACTGGTAGCAGGATGGGTTCTGAGATGTCTATTCTGAAAAGCAGTTAAAGAAACAACTTACCTAGGAATTCCCGACAGGCAACCCTGTCTGAGCAAGACAGGGATGTAGTTGGACCAGAGTTCTTGCCACCTGGGTGTAGTGCTCCTTTGTTGGAAATCTTTGAATCAAAAGACAGAAATCAGTTATCTACTGGAATTTCTGCTACACATCATGAGAAAATGCAACTTTAAAATGAAAATTCCCACTACTTGCCACGACAGATTTATTCAGGAATTGTTGAAGCCTTAAATAGCAAACCTGTGAAACTGATGCATGTGACATTAAGCCTTCGATGCTGTTGCTTTATAGAAGTGAACACACGAACCTTAATCAATACACTAACCAGAGAAAAAGGAGAATAACAGAAGACTTGTCTTCCAAAATTAATAAAAATATTAAGAAATTTTTGAGACACAGCACATCAAAGCTATGTGGCCTAGCACTGAGGGATTGCTTTTGTTATCATACCTCCGTAACTAGAGGCCGTCATTGTCTATCAATGCAAAAGAACCAACACAATCTAACATTCTGTGCTGGTTTCTTAAATATACAAGGGTAAGATATTTTGTGCTGAAATACGATGAGAGGAATGTAGTATTTCGTTGTATTGAAAAGAGAGGATGCCAAATCTTCATGAATCTGATTTCTCAGTCTTAAAACGGGCCACACACGTACATTCACCAAAATTCTTCTTGAAAACTACTGGACCAGTTTGTTGTCTGTCATGGGTAGTTAAGATGCTTATGAATATTTGGTATGTCTAAACCTTACCTTGTGTATTCACACATCTTGTCAAAAATCACCTGCACTAGCTGCTTTCTCTGTCTGTCTTGGGGAAACTGTCCAGCATTTAGAGTTGTTAGAAGATTATGGGGCATTGCCTCCACTGGAATAGGGAACACCGCTGGCCATGGCTTGAAAGAGAGATCCATATGTCTGTAAACAAAGGATGTAAACTTTCTTCAATTAGGTAGCAAGGCAGAGAAAGACAATGACCTAACAGTAGTCAATGGTGCTCATATACTGTATTAACCTTTCACATCTCTACTTGAAAAACAATTCCCACTCTGCATGAAAGTTCCAGACCGTTACCAATTGTCTAGTTTGGATAAAAATAAAGTTACAGAAAAATTCTAAAATGAAAGGAATATGTGGTACCAAATTGAACTTTTTGTCATGGTATTCCAACTGAACTGTCATGTGGACAATGCAATCACCAGAAAAGAGGGTTAGACAAGCAGAAAGAAGTTTAATATGCAGATTTACCTCTTTTGTAGGGAAATCTGGTTTTCACTGCCCATCGGAAGACCTGGAGTTAGGTCATCACTGGGGATGTGAACAACACTGTCTTCAAAACTGGACAGTAGATCTTCTGACAGTGCATCCTCTGGCAATTCATCCTGACTAGTAGAACTCGTTAGTGTACTTTCACTTTCACCATCAAACAGAAAAGGCAGATCAGAAATGGAAGCACTGGAGTCACTATCAAGTGGTAAAATTACCGGTATACTAGTTTGGCCCAAAACAATGATCTTTAGTTTATCTCTATCAATGAGCTTTCCTGGAACAATGTTCACATACTCTCCCCAATCTGGTTCATATCTTTGAAACTTTATTTTTGATGTCATTGGAATCTGAAATTGATCATGACACAAATCTTCTAGTTCTTCCACATTTTCGACACTCACAACTTCATTCTCATTACTGAATGAAACCAAAAACTTCATGTTACTTGCCATTTTAAAAAGAAATGTGGTGTACAATATGAAGTTTTGCATCAATTTTTTCCGTCAAAACTTTGTTCATGACCACCAAGTATGCTGCTAAATTGAAGAACACGATTGCCCTCTCCTCCCCTATAACACTGTCTGTAACATCTAAAATATGCAAACCACAAAAGTCCAAATACCTCATGAACTGATCAGGCTTACTGAAAGTTAGTGCAAAGGAATGTTCTTCTAGCACACTCATAACGATTGGCAGTTCTGTTGAGAAGGAAATAATATAGATAGAAGACTAAAATGGATTATATAAAAGTAAATGCCTAGCTGCAGGACGTGTTTGCTAATATTTTCAATTAAACTCTTCAACTATCCTGTATTTAGGAACAATGCAATCACTAACACTATCCAAAGTCTTGTAAATTTGAAGTGGGTAATGATCTAGGATGTCTCTCAACATGACGACAGAACCAGGTGTTTCATTCATGTCTTCCACCAAATAACAATGATAGTGTTCAGAGAATCCTTGAGTATGCAACAAACCTTCCAAAAAATATGGGCAAGAATCTTTCACAAATATAGCTAATACTCTACAGAACTGCAAAAGGTCAAACTGTGCTCCAAGCACAAGCGCACAACCAACTCTATAGGTCACACCTCCAATATACACAGACACTACTTGAAAGACATTTTCCTCACAGCCTATTTTTCCCCTTAGGAGGTCCCTTACACTGGGGTCAAAGGAATCAAGCCGCGCACTTCTACCAAAGGAAGACAACATATTTTCATCTTTCAGAAGATTCTCTGACTGATTATAAAGGCACTGCAAGCGTTGATGTCGCTGAGCTAACGACAAGCACAAATTTTTCTTGTTCTTCAGCTTTCTTGCTATGTTTTTCATATAACTATGCTTAGCTTCAAAGCGAAAAGTTGTACATTGTGACAAGGGTCCAAAATGAGCCATCTGCTTTGCATAATGTGTCAGATAATGCATTTTTGGGGTCAGTCTTGCTTCAGGGAAACAGGACTGATACAAGTCAAGGAAATCGTGAACTATACCACTAAGGTAACAAATAGACTGCCCATTTTGCTTTGCAGCAAAAGCAACATCCACAATGGATGCTATGCTTATCAACATTTGCCAGTATTTGTTACCCTCAGGTATTTTATCTCCCACCATAAGGAAAATAAGTCTCATAAAACACCACATCTGTGCAGCAGACTGTTTCACAGATATGCGTGAAGAACTCTTGGAAACTTTTGAGGGCTTGTTCACTTTATCTGAGCCTTGGTATTTAAAAGTATATATCCTGTGATTGATAACTTCAACATTTATATGACCTGATGATGCAAGAACAGAAAGTACTTTCCCGCCACAAGAGTGCACACATCTTCCAAAAGGTCATGCATGGGGTCAGATGGAAGACCACCAATAACATGGAAAAAAGATAACTTATTCAGAGAAGAATTTCTTTTCACACCATAAACTTTGGCATAATAGCTATCTCGCTCAGCCCTTTCTGCATGAACTTTGTAACTTTCTCTTGATCTCTCCACATATGCTAATCTTCCTGATGTTCCTCCAAGCTGACTGCTGAAGCACATGCAAAACCGGCAAAAGCGTATGGCAGTGAAACCTTCCATGAACCCACCAATAGAGTGACTGCCCAAATTATCTGCAACAAGGCAGGATATAGTCCCCTTGAACTTGTACTCTCTTGTATCAATTGTGACAGTTATTCCTTCATTCTCTAACAGTTTCAAGTCATGAACAAGAACTTCAGATACCTTGTCTAGACCATATTTCCTAATAAACTGACTTTTGCATAGCCAAGCCACTTGGATCATGTGCAGTTTACTTCTATACTTTGAGGGAATGTTCCCCAGACTATAGTACATGCCATTGATTTTATGTTTCTTAGTGAAAGTCCCTATAGGATTACATACTTCAAAATCATCGTTGAAAAATAACAACTGTAAAGAAATGTCTTCTTTGTTAAACAATTCATTCTCTTTGAAACTCAGGCCATCAAAGAAACTAGAGAGAACTCCACTTGCACTGTCAGTAGGTGGGTTAACAGTTTCAGAGAAAACATCATATTTCTGAAGAAGTGATTGAAGCATTTTCAAAATAGGGATATACATGTAGGTTTCCTCTTTCCCCTCTTGGTCATGACCTAGAATTATCTCAATTGGTTCAACAAGATTGAGGTTTTCCTTGACAAATTTTGATTGGTTGTGTTCTGAGGAGAAATGACCTATCACAGAGGGTAACTCATTTTCTGACAAAATGCTTGAAATTTCTGAAATCTGTTCACTAGACAAACTGTACGTTTTTAAGGTTTCTTCAACTTTTCGAGTTCTATCATACTGAGTTTGAAGCAATAACCACTTTAGTTCACTCAAAACACTGTTAACATGAACTTGAGGAATTTGATGTTTTTCTCTTAATTTAAGGACTAACATCCCAACAGCATAGTCCAAACTAAGTTTTTCATTGACAGAAACTACATCATTAGCAGCAACTTGGTGGTCAAGATTAAAATCAACATTTATATCATCTACAATATGCAAGTCAATATCGGTTTCCCTCCCTGCAGATATGTTATTCCCAACAGTTTCAGCAGCCTGAGAACTGTGGATCCTCCTGTAATGCTGAAGGAAGGAGTCAAGTTTTTTGTAGCCCTTTTCACAACTACTGATCCCACATTTTAGAGAAAAGTTAGGATCTTGTGAATGGATGAATCTGATGTGATTTACCAGGGCATTAAATCTTACTGATTGGTATTTGTGACACACTGGACAAATGTGCATTCCAGGCATCCTTGACCTGCAAAAAATCAAAGAATTGTGTGGTTCCTTGCTACAATTTTGAATAATCAGACTTGATTTTGGCATAAAAGAGCTGATGAGACATATTAAATGTTATCACAAAGCAACATCATCACAAGTACCATTTTCAGTTTTGACCCCATTTCCTCATTGATATTCATGGTAAGCACCAAAAAGGATAGGGTTATTCCACACACTTTAATTCATCTTCACAGTTACTGTGATAAACAGTGGACATTTTTAATGAGTTACCTTGAATGGTATGAAATTGTAGGAAGCAACACCCATTCATGAATCAGCAATTATATCAAATGTAAGATGGTAACATACATGTTATTATCTTACATCACACTATGTTTTTTGCTTTATGAGTTGAAAATTTAAGATTGCTTGTAGATTTTCAGATCTTACCCTGATATATTAACCACAACAACATGTGTCATCTACTTACCATAATACATCTACATGATGATATTCATTAACAGCAGTGCCCTATTGGGTGATTGCATGATTTAAGCTAGCTGGCATCACCTATATATGCTCATATTCACCCATACATACATTTTGATCTGAACGCACACTGAATAATTCCTTAAGTTTGAGCAGAAAACAAAGATCTCTAAACATTGACATGGTTATACTATACCATACAAATTGTAAGTTGTTAAAGGTATGCTGTATTGGTGGCAAATATGCCAGACATTCAAAAAAAGTCACCTTTAGTAGTCAAAAAATCTTGAACAATTTTTTTATTACCAGGGACATTCAGTCATCATTTAGCATGTCTGAGAAAATTTTGGTAAGTTAGCTAGGAAAGTACTTGTTGAAAGCTTATATTAATTTAAGCATTTATTTTTTAGCATTTTATTTCAGCCAATACAGACTACAGACACTTTAAAGTTGGTACAGAAAGTAATGTTACTAGTTTTAACTTATTTGTATAAGGCTGTAACCCCCTCAGACCTACCGCATTCAAAGACAATAGCCTAGGGCTAGGCCTATGTTATCACCAAAATGTAGGAAATTGACATCTTAATATTACTTGTTAAGTAAGACAAAGAAAGTAAGACATGGCTTGATCAACAACATCCACCGGTCTAGGTGCCTAAATTCAAATGGTCCTACAAAGTTAGGCCTTGTAATGCAGACCAATGAAGATGATTACCTAGCCAACATGATACTTATGGGCAGACTTATGTAGCCTAGTAGGAGGACTTGTCTAACGAGTATTAAGGGCCTCCCTGGACACTAGTTAAAGCTTCCCTATCCAGCTAGCCAATCCTAGCCTGATTATGGCCAGCCGGTCCTAGGCTTTTAATAAACGGCTAGTTATACAGTACATAAAGATTGTACATTTACGGTATATAAGCAGTAGGACAGGTTATAATCAGGATTAACATATTATGTTATTGTCACTATGTAGTGTTCAAACGATAATCGGAATCGGCCCATTATTGCATAATCGGAATCGGTGAAATTACGTGGAATACCAGTTATGTCATACCGATTATTCAAACAAAATTGGTAGGTGAAAATATCATTGTTCAAAACATATGAAAGGTGAAAATATCAACTGATGTTCTAGGTTTGTTCTTTTACTAAGCAAAATTAAAATAAAGACACCCTCTATACGTCTTTCACAATGTAATTTCATCAAATTAGGCTGCCAGGGTCGCCGATTTAGCTTCCCTCGTGGTTAGTAACTTCAATGTTTCTCGGCACAGTAGGTATGGTAACAATACCAATTTCGCGAATTAACGAATGTGCTTGATATATTAGGCCTATGTTGATTAGCTGAGTATAGGTTATGTTTAGGCATGAAAAGCTCTATAGGACCTAGTGCAGTATTTGATGCACTAATTTGTAATTTGATATTTTCTTATCTCACAATTGCGAAGGGCCATACTTCCATGCCCATCACTTCCCTTTTACCGTGGACCCTCTTATCTCTATTTTTTCAACCTTTTGATGTTTGCCGCAATGCCCTCAAAAATAATTTAATTTCGACAGAAATGCTGATATGCCTCCAAATCCATAGCCGTCGCATTAAGCCTAACACTAGGTTGTTACATTGTAAACAGGTCTCGGAATACGGTCAAGAATTTTGCTAAAATCAATTGTGCACAAGTAAATGCAAATTTTTCATGTGAACAAATTATTATTGGAGTAGTGTCTAGTTGTTATGATTTCTTTACATCAATCTGGTATCTGGTATACAGTAATCTGGTATACAGTATCAATCTGGTATACAGTAATTATAAACAAGTTACGTTGGTACCATCTGCTGTTCAGTGTGATTGGCCTTAGCTTACATTTTCCAATTGAACTTGAATGGGGTTAAATAGGTAACGAATAAGGATGTTTTAGTTCAAGTTCGTAACATTTTGTATTTGGTCATATACGGAATGATACTGAAAATAAGTAAAAAATAATGTCGTAATGTAAGAAATATGTAATTTAAAATTACGCTTTGGTAAAGATTAAAGATGGATGGTTTGTCTGAGATACTTTTTGAGATGGATATTTTGAGTAACTATTCTTAACGAATTTCAGGCCATTCACAGGTGACATACACGTCAAGTGGTTAGGCCATTCGCTTAGCACAGTGCTTACCTGGTAGGATGTCATATTTTCGTATTTTGGAAATTTGTAAAAAAATCTTTTTTTCTTTCCGCGAAACTCCAGAGGTGATTTGGTATTCTGGATATTTTCTCTTTTTTAAATAATCGGAATAGCCCCGATTATGAAAAACTAATGGGTACTCGGTAATTTCTGTTTGAGCATAATCGTTTGAACACTATCACTGTGTAACGGGTTAGCGCACTCACGTTAATATACCTATAGCCTAACGTACGAATATAAGCTACAAACAAGTTTTTACATTTACGCTACCGCAGACAATACATAACCAAAGCCTATCCTGTTTTACTTAAGTGTGTCCAAATCTAACGACACAAATCCCTCTAGTTGACCCTTATATACACAATGGTAACGGATTAATGATTTAACTGTGGTGAACCATAAAGTTAAGACACAACGAAACAAAGAACAACGATTTTACCGTGAAATTCAGTCCGTGTTTCGTTTCCTTTATACCATCATCATGGTCGTCATCGATTGTGTGCGTGCACGGTACGGTCAGTCGAGGTTAGCTCTATATCATGCACTTCAATGCGTACGCGAACTCACTATCTGCACAATATTAACACTTCACATGCGTTCAGTTACTCAGTTTCATTTGTAATTTACATAGCCATAAACGGAAGCGAGTATTAACAAATAGTCTTGAGTATTTTTACTAAATTGTGTCTAAGTTTGGTAAATTTACGCTGGAGCTGCATGATATAATAAAGTCGTTATAAATGTAAACGTTTGTGCTGAGTAGTTTTACTGACTTTCGCTACGTTTATCTCAAGTGAATAAACATAACCCTGTTCGTTCGAAGTTAACGCATGTTATTATTATTTTAAGCCCTATGCTGAGTTCTTGTAAACGCATTCGCATAATGTAACACGGTTTATGGGACAGTGTTTTTACAGTGCAGGCAGGGACTGGACGGCAGTTAAATGTTCTGCCGGACTAACTATATACCTCTTCAAAACTTCGAAAACATTTCCTCTATCAACTTTCAAGAGGATACTACAATCTCTTCTCGGATTATGCTCCATAACGCTGCATAAAACTTAGCCAAAAGGCCGAGAAGCGATAACGATAACTAATGACGATTCCCAGCGTTAGGCTGTTTTACAACTTACCTTCGTTCTGAAACTGACAGATATTGTAAGCCGATAACTGCTCTGATTTCTAAATATCACCTTATTTTACCCTCGTTACGCCATTCTATAAAACTTAAAGGTGCTTACAAACTTTGTTGTCGCGTTTCAGATATTAAGCTGAAAAGAACAGATACTTTTCTTTCAAGTTTATTCAAACTTAAAAACAATACAACATATCTCAAATCACATCATATAAACTTTACAGTATATTTACAGAATGTTAAATTAGTGAAAACCAATACGCCAACGTAAAACTACTTCATACAAGTATCATAACATAATTCATCATTAACAACACGAACAAATGTACTTCCATTTGTCCATAACTTTTTAAATTTATCTCCCGAAAAACGCTTAAAATCTGCTCTAATACGAAACTTTATATCGTTTTTAATTAAACTAATAACATCATCATCCGAAATGAACCGGGATTCAAAGACATGAATACAACGAGCTTTCCAAATATAAAACCTACATACGCAAAAAACAAACCAAATCCTATCATACACTTCCTTTGGAATACTGGGCGCCGGAGCGCCAAACAAAAAGAAACTTTGACTAAAGAAAACATTTCCAGCTAATTTGGTAAAAACCCGGCTCACCCACAGGAGAATACCATAGACCCTTCGACACTCCCAGAAAAGATGTGACAAGGACTCACTCTTACCACACCCTGCAAAAGAACAAACACCCCTCCCTATACCCCACCTTTTAAGTCTCTCCCTCGTATTCAAAACCCTATGTGAAAAACGCCATTGAAAGGCAACAAACTTATTCTCTAAGGCCGGGTGAAAAACCGCCTTCCAAATGTCACACCACGGTAATAAAGGAAAATTCCTTGTTACGCTAGGTAACACATTCTCCCTTTCCCTGAGAAGGGACACGATATATTTTACCGAAAAACGATCCAATACAAAATGACTAACATTCCTAAATAAATATTCAATTACATCGCAAGCAAGTGCCAAAGACGGCGTACACTGGTCGCTATTAGGTCGTGAATTTGACCACAGCTCCGGCTGAAACCTGCGTAACCGCTTACTGATAAAATAGCGAATTAAGTACGCAGAACATAACAAAGGATCGTCAGTGAGAATACTCAAGACGGGCCTTACCAACATAGCATTAAGTTTGAGCTTAAAATTCTCCAAACCCAGACCCCCTTCCCTCTTGTCGAGCATAACAACTTTTCTCGAAACCAGCTCCGTTTTCCCGGACCAAAGGAACGAAAAAGAGGCTTTTAAAACCTTCTTGACCACCACCTCGGGAACAGGGAAAACTGCAGCTAAAAAGTAAAACAATGGATATACTACGACATTAATGAGTAGGACCTTACCCAATAATGTTAAAACCCTACCCTTCCACA
>JAIPMN010026330.1:0-13931 GCA_020650975.1 Apostichopus californicus
ATTATTGAGGGATATGAGGTGACTAGAGCCTCCAAAACTGGGTACTGGGACTATACAGCGACGACAGTTTGACCTTTTCTTGCAATGTATCAAGGTATTACAAAAAAAATTATATACATATTATCTAGTGTGGCTGACGTTGTGTATTTCTTTAACAAACATGCTAAGGAAAATACTGTCAATAATAATATTCTACCCTGGCACATGTGGTATATGCAGTGCCTGTCTGGTACCATTTTACATTGCAAAAAAAAGCAAAGAAAGAACAATGAAGTATCTTCAATACACACCAGCTATATTTAATTTAGATTACAATATACTTTTAGAAAAATAAATGCTGCTGCAAGAACTGAGTATACAAGAATGGCTAATAAGATTTACAGTGATCAGAATCACTCTATGTATACTGTATTAAAAAGTCTCCTGCACAAATCGAGCAAAAATCTAAGAAATCTCTACAAAATACCGAACGTAAGTTTACAGAAACTCATTTATTTACCGTGCTGCTTTATACATTCCATTCGAGCACTAAGAATGTTTGTTGTAGTCTGTTTGTTATATCGTTTTATGTATTAACTTTTGTATGTGTAGATGTATTTTATATGATATCCTATCATCTTGACATTTTCTCCCCTTTAATATTAGTTATTCTTGGACTGTGTGGTATCCTATCATCTTAAAATAAAAACCTTTTATATGAGTTATTTTTCTTGTCGAGGTATTATATGACTCCTCTCTGTAAATTTTAAATGTATACTGGAAGGAAATAAAAAGAAGGAACCACATACTATAGTACAACTTGAAAACACTTGAACAAATAATGGCACAGTTGTTTCCTCCTTTAAATCTGAGGATTTACACGAGGTTGGGTTGGATATTATGAATGTGCCTGTGAGCGTAAGAAAATTGTTATATGTATACTGGAAGGAAATAAAAAGAAGGAACAACATACTATAGTACAACTTGAAAACACTTGAACAATTGCACAGTTGTTTCCTTCTTTAAGTCTGAGGATTTACACGAGGTTGGGTTGGATATTATGAATGTGCCTGCGAGCGTAAGAAAAATTCACATTCCGTTTAAGGGGATAGTATAGTGGAAAGCTTCCAACACGTTTGAAGGATACGTAGAAACTATTTACAGAGACAATTCACGTAATACGCTAACTTGAAAATGAAAAAAAGCACACAATTGTCCGTAATCTGTGTGCGTCATAAGAGTTCGGCTTAACATATTACGCTACTGGGACTATTATTTTTGCAACTGCATGTGTTCACATTTCAGCATATCCCTTGTCTATTTTATACATCGTAGAAAATGGTGGGAGTTCTTTTAAAATAAATAGGACCAATATACCATTTTATTTCAATGTGCCTCTGCAGTGTTCTACCCGAGGATGCTGTCGTAGAAGTCCTATTAGAGTTCAGACTGTTGGTCATAACGTGCGTTATCTGTACTGTTTACAAAACTCTGCATTAAAATAATATAAGGTATAAGCACAACGCTCACAAGCATACGTACACGCCTGGTGAACTTCTATACCGAAGCAGAGGCGTTCGTTCCACCATTTTAAATCAACAGATCACAGCTATCAGTCATGTTTATACAATATTTATGTATGAGTGACGTTGCTCGTGTCAATATGTTACAATTAATAACTTTATGAAATACATATGGCATTAATATGATATCAATAATGACGTGTAACAATGACTCATGATGTACATTTTACAATGGGACTATATAGAACTGAATATTTACATCATATTGAAAATAATGTAACAATTGGTCAAGCTAAACACTTCTGGATTTGTAAAGCAGATCAGTCGATCCAGTTCCAGCCGCCAAAACTACTTGCTCTTTTCTCTTTTATTCTGAACAGGATTTTAATGAACGGAAGCATGTTAAAAGTTTAAAGTCAATAACTGATTTTAAATGTACTCAAAGCCTGTCAAGACAGTAATAATGGTAAAAATGGTAAAAATGGTAAAAATAGACAATATACTGTGTGAAATAGGAGAATGATGTTAGGGTAGCAGAGCAATGTATAATGAACATGAGTGACCATTATTCGACTTCTCTATCATGTTTAGAGACAAATACTGATCGCTGTTATTGTAATTTCAAGTGTAATGTGTGAAGGATAGCTTCGAAGTATTGAAATTTGTCTAGCATCGTGTGCTGTCAATCGGCCCGGGTGAATTCAGGATTTGGAAAAGGCTCCCCAGTAAAGTAACATTTTAGACGTGAAATGTGGTATTCTGAGGCATAATATAAATGAGGTCTATAATTTGGTATACACGGAAGGTTGTGCAAGTAACTAGATGTTAACACCCCCCCCCCCCACCCACTTCCGGATCCGTGCCTTGTACCAGGTACCGAATAACGGTATTTCCATAAAATAAACGTACCGAGGGTGACTTGTTTGATCAATGTCTCAGGTAAATATTACCAACGACCATATCAAATCTGCTTGTCGCTGATTGGTTAATCTTTTTCAGCTGACTAATTTATAACCTACTCACAATATCTTCTCCTCTCATATTAAGCAATCAAGATATATTTACACAATGTCAACAACAAGTTATGTGAACTTTGTGCTGTCATTTACTCACCAGGGTATTGGATCAGACTTTTTTCTGCTAATATGACCCTCCTAAGGAGGCTGGTTTTATTGACAAATTGATAACGTAAGATTAATATTAATTCAATATTTACATAATCATCATAAGCCCCATGACATTGTATGTCAAATAGAGGGCGCTTTGTAAAGATATTTTATGGTTCATGATAGTATTTGTCGGATCGTGGAAGTTTATTAGGAGAGAGAAAACAAAATAGAATTACTTCTAGTAAATAATTAATCAGTATATTAGAGCTACCAGCATTGTAAATCGACCGAACACAGTAACTCAAGCGACCAAACACAGTAAAGTATACAACTCAAGCGACCAAACACAGTAAAGTATACAACTCAATCGACCAAACACAGTAAAGTATACAACTCAATCGACTAAACACAGTAAAGTATACAACTCAATCGACTAAACACAGTAAAGTATATAACTCAATCGACCAAACACAGTAAAGTATATAACTGAAGCATTCCATCCGAATAAATTTGATTCCACAAGACCTGTAGCAGTACGTTTGGTTCATGTAGTTCACAGTCTTACTATGGAAAAATAGTAATATGTAAATACTGTTAAGAAAAACCAAGGACATTGCCAATATGTAAATTACTTGCAAAATATCACGTGATGTGCATTATTTTGTTTCTGCAGACGATGCAGATGACGAAAAAGCGTATTTTTATTCGTTGATCGGGATCGACCGGCTCGAAGATGTGAAGACAACATTTAATTAGTAACAATAATGAGTTCTTACTTCACCATAAATATAACGATAGTTGATATGATAGAAAATAGAAAGATAAAAAGATATCAGAAAGAAACAAAAACAGTACGAAACATGTACTCTTGCACCTTCATCAGACGAATCAGGTGTTTTGAAAACATCTTTGTTTTATATTATTCATCCATTCAATGACTTATTAAGCACTACAGTCATGTATTATTATGTTATGTATGTATAGGGAACATTTAATTAGCTAGACCAATAATTATATTAATTGAAAATGAACATTGCTGACTTGAGTTGAATCTTATTTTACAATCCAGTGTTGTGCTCATGAAATTACAGATTTAGCTTAGACTGAACACGTTAAATTAGAACAGGCTAAGTCTCATTCGTTTTTTTGTGTAAAATACCTCAAACAACAAATATGAGATAACTTATATATTACATGAACTCCTATAGCAGGAGATGGATGGGTGTGTCCCCAAGCAGAGTCTATTACTATACAATCAAAGTAAAGCAGTGACGTAACAAGCATGTTCATTGATTATAGAAGGAGAGGGAAATGGGAGTGGTTAATGGTTAATTTGAATGATTATTTTCTCTTAATTTACAAATAAGTTTTTTTTTTAATTTGTTTGCTAACTTATTGTGTGTTTACTTGTAAATATGGCGTTATTCAGGAGTCTGACGCGGTGTTCTTTAGAAAAATACGTTCCATGTGAAATTCAAATATTTGAATTTTCTTCCAAATAACTACTATAGCATAACGTAAAATAAATTGCCTTTGATGACAAAACAATATTAACCGTAGTTGTACATCCGATATAACAGAGGCGTTATAGTTTGGTGGTCGTCACTGAAAAAAATCTTGATATAAATTGTTTTTAACAAGAAAACAGCATAACATAAAATGAATTACTAGAAATAACTTGAAAGTATATTATTCGATAACATTAGATTGAAATACATGAAATCGACTAAAAGCGAAATAGTTTGATTCTTTGTCTGGTCGTAACTAATTAATGCCTTAAATATTATAATTGATTTAGTCATACCCCTACAACTCATCAATATACTTGAGTTCATTCAGATGTATCAAATAAAAGG
The DNA here is from genome assembly GCA_020650975.1 of Apostichopus californicus. NCBI lineage: Eukaryota > Metazoa > Echinodermata > Holothuroidea > Aspidochirotida > Stichopodidae > Apostichopus > Apostichopus californicus. The sequence continues at coordinate 4,468 of JAIPMN010026330.1, forward strand.
AGTGTTTGTATGTATAAATAACGATAGTACCACATTGTAAAATAAATTGTTAGAAATTTACTGTGAATGCGTAAGTCAATAAATAGATTGTCTTTCTTTGGTTGTAACTAATGTTGTAATATGTAATGAGTTTATCATTACCTTATCCATTAACCTACCCCACTCAATCTCCACCCCACCCGCTCACATACACGCAGGACCTATCTGACACCTCTGGTCTATTATATCTTAAACATAGCTGATTTGTGATTTTCTTAGATGAATTATAACATCTTACACGGAGATTAGCTTGACCATACTATGTCAAATAAGGAAATGTACAACATTTAAACATTATCCAAAGTTCAGGGCTTAATTTTGTTGGGGCGGGGGAAGGTGGGGGGGGGGGGACTCACAAATTTCTAATAACTGTGGGACATGTGACTTTCAATGGGGCAGCTACATAATTACTTTAAAACGTTCCAACCAAACAGACCATCCGTGAATTCTCTACCGCGTATGCCAGTTTTTGAATATTTTCCAACAAAAGGGCACTTTCTAAATTGGCGATTCTATACACAACTGGGTGGGAAACGCCAACGATCCCGGCCCGATTCCATCGCCCTGCAATGGACTATTAGAAGCTATATCGAAATTCAATAAACAGTTGGTGATTACTGGAATTAATCGCCATGACAAGTTGATTTTAAAATTACAAATCAGTTTATCGTAACGTGCGTGTAGGAATGTTATGACAATATACAATATCCACGTGTATACCTACTATCATTTCTATACAGCAATATTGGAAACTACAAGAACAGTTGAACTCTCTCCACTCCCTTCTTTGTCCTCTCTCTAGAACATTAACATAAGTTATTATTTTAAACACTGATGAAAAATATACGGCGGTTCTGATGGGACAGCACGACAAATGTATATATTTTTTTCTCTCGAGTTGGCGAGTGATTCTAAGGATTCATCTCGACGAACAGGATTTATTGTCGTGTTTGCTGCTTTTCATATAACAACAAGTACAAATATGACTTTTTTGTAAGCTTACAGTGGCACGAACTTTATGGATAGGGGGAGGGTGCCTTTGATTCGATGGTAACAAACTGTAACTTATTTTATTTTATATTTAGGTATGGAGCACTTCTGTCTGTGACGCCCGCCCACCCTTGATGTTTAACGGGGCATATGTGATCTTACCTTATAAGTGTTTAGGTTAGATAAGCTAGTGATAATAAAAAGGTTTACTATATTATATGATAGCAAATATTAAAGGTCAATTGTGACGATTTGGTAAGATAATGAGTCACGATCGTGTCTTTCATTTTGGTTGTATAACAGTGAAAGGAACAGAGGGCAGCACAGCTAAATATCAAATGTGACGTCATGTTATTCTATGATTCATTGGTATAGGTAGTACCGCAAACGATTCACACTAATACTAAAGAGTGTGACTGACGGGTGCACTATATGGTATGTTGCCTAATAGACATGTAGAAAGGTATTTACTTTTACAAACGATTTTTGTGATGTTTTGCGTGTCTTTCGTCTCCTTGTTTTTGGTGACGATTTGGTGATTTTGTAGCAGAAGAAATTAGAGTGTTTTTATTTTCCATTTGGAAATCCGAAAGTTTGCCATGTCTCGTTCACAACTTCACAAACATAGTCGGAAGAATAGTGTTCGAATAGTGTTCGAAACACACTTTTCCTCTATATTATTCGCTAAACTTAGTCAAAATCTACAAAATATTTACTTCGATATTATCTTAAAAAATTACCATTTTTGTAAGACATACATACGCTCATGGATAAAGTTACCAGGTTCTTACTTTCATTAAGTCTGTTTAATATCTTAAATAGTGTTCAAATTAATATTTTTCAACTAATCCATGTCATTATTTCTTAAATCGTCGTTTTGCATTACTGTACAATGAACTTGACTATGTACAATAATACCAAGTCTGGTTCATTATGCTCCAGTGTAATCCATAATAAACTTATTATCGGAAAGACCACGCTTATGTATACATTGAAAGCTCTATTTCACGCAAAAGCAGAATACAGTTATATTTAATGTTGAATACCATAAAAATAAATAATGTGGATATCCAAGAAAGTAATTATTTAGCTATTACAAATGTGTGTTCAATGCTCCCCTCACCGCCGACATTGTTTCCTTTAGTGCATTTAAATCATTCTACTTCAATTCCTGAAAACTGTTTCCATCTATATTTTGAGTTTGTTTTATCGTGTCATTCTGACTAGTATGCAATACTCACACACTACGAGACCTACTAATGGTTACAACAAGTTGGTTGCTCTTAAATAGCGAAACGTTTAGTCCAATACTGATTTATCTGTGTCCCACACAGTTAACAGTAATAAATATTGTGCAACCTCTTACACTTTTTGTATAATTTCATCCTTTTCAGGAGTAATTCCAGTCCGTTGTGATACTACAGTCAAGTGACTTACTGTACGCTAACGTTACGTTAACTGTTGTAAGTAAACAATATGGTCACATATTCTCAAAGCTTTTCAATATCTTGAAAACACTACATCAGCATGTCTACAAAACAGAAGGGGGTGAAGGGGGGTACTGTAATGCGTCAATCACCATCTCAGTTCATGAAACTGATCTGTTAAATTAAGCTAAAAGTTTTCATCTAAAAGCCTTTCACTTGGAAAAAAAAGGTAAAACACAGCTTCATTTCAAAACAAGGCCCGAATCAGCGGATGTAATCCTATCACCTTTCTTTGACAATGATTGTGTCATATGCGCCCATGGGCGGGATTACGGGGGGGGGGCAAGAGGGGGCATTTGCCCCCCACTTTTTCCCAAATCTTAGTTCACTTTTTTGTCGCTTTTGCAGACAAATGTGCACAGCCCTAATCGAAATTATTCCCCCACAACAGCTCTATCAAATAGGCCTATTTGTTTCGAATCTAAGTCGAATTTGTGTTTAAGATCGTAACATGTAGCATGCAGAATAACTGGAGCTGGAGCTAGCACATGGTTCGCAGCACAGGTTACGAATCCTGGAGCTAACACACTAGCGATTCAATTCTGCATGTGATGAATACGCGGCATGTGCTACAGTGCTAGCTTCAGGAATTGATTTTCAACGTTGCTGCTCTACTGAATGCGTTGAATAACTAAATCCAGAGAAACGATTTACGAAAGCCAGATTTGCATATTGGGTATATCAATAATTAAATTCAATACACTGACACATGACACCCCCCCCCCCCACCGTGTCATTCAACAATATGCAATGGCATATGCCGATGTAATTTCTTTACTGCTCGAAATCACCCCTCCTCGACTTCAGTGGCGACGGAGCCGGTGGACTTGAGGGGCTTATCCCCCATGAAAAAAAGTGGGGGGGGGGGGTGAAGGTATGTTCAGCCCCAATATTTGCCAAGTGCTCCAAGAAGTGGGGACCGCGGGGAGAATTTCGATGTGGGTGCTGAACATATTCTTGATCGGTCCAGATGCACAATATACTAATACTTTTAGGGGGAAAGAACTGTCTAGATGCGATTTATTGTTACCAAAGGTGTCATTTTTGCTGATCTAGGATTTCCTTTTTGCTTAAATTTCGACGCGCCGTGCCAACTGATGGTGGTGCACCGCCTAAATAGTGACGTATAAGCTTCAGTTGTACATCACCATATAAGTTCTTCTATCCGCCCTCCCTAAATTTACACACATTCATTAATTGTTTAGATGCAATTTAAAGCCTATATGGGTGTTAATTTTACCGATCTAAGGGTACCTTTCATCGAAAATTTCGACGCTCCTTGCCAACCGATGATGGTGCTCCGCTTAGATTACGTATAACCAAGGGCGTAGGAACCAGGTGAAAAATATGTGGGCGGAAGTATCATTCCGCCCCCCGCTTCGCAAGTCAGAAAACCCCTTTTTCATTTCTGCCCTTGGTGCTAAGTTCATTTTGGCAGAAAAAAATTCTCATTTGGAGCACCAAATTGCATCTAAGGCCAGGTGAAAATGCAAAATTATTTACAAAATGGAGTGGGTGTTGAAGTGTGCTATATTGCACCAAATTGCATCTGAGGCCACCTGGAAATGCAAAAAATTTCCAAAGGGGAGGGGACACCCCTCCCCTTAGACCCCTACCCCAGGCCGTACATCAGTCTTCAGCCCCACCCCCCCACTCAAAAGTACCTTCCTACGCCACTTCGTATAACAAAAGTTGTACATCACCATCTGACCATATGTTCTACTATCAATCCTCTTCAAATTTTTAAACAATAATTATTATCTTGATAAAAATTGCAGACATGAGATCCATATTTCAAGGAGGGGTACTTGCAGCTTAGAGCACTCGGGAAGTGCCGTTTCCGGCCATCTGGAGGGTTTGTAAAGCCAAAAAATTTCTTGTACGCTCCGCGCCAACCGATGGTGGCGCTCCGCTTAGATAGTCTTGCTGGCAGGTTTGCCCCCCACTTTCACAACTCAAATCCCGCCCCTGTATGCGCCTACGTAATACCGTTAGTGTTTATAATGGAACCACCGATAAAACATCTAATTAGCATATTTCATCCACAGAGTATATAGGAAATGCGTTTTACACAGCGTTGGCTGTAATAAAAGGGAAGAGGAAATAGCTCAATCTTTAGTTGTAAAAGTATGGGTAAACCTTCTTTACAACTAATATAGGTCTATTCGAGAAAAACATGTACCAGTATGTAAGTATTCCTACCATAGATGGGATGAGAATCAAAAGTTAAAAAGTTAACAACTTATTTCAAGTATGAAGCCTGTAGTTTTTGACTTACTGTTTTCATACTAACTTAGTAAACGAGTGTACTTCCATAAGGAGGAGGTCAACGGGACAGTGGTTTGACGACCCTTCTATGGTGTCGCGAATTTATTGACTGTAATAAACACCCGAGGAAATAGCTTGATATTTAGTTATAGAATTATTGTTAAACCTTACAAATAACATAGGTCTATTGGACAAAACCATGTACAGTCCACAATTAATACTACGCTATTTGGGGTGGAGAATGAACAGTTCAAAAAGTAACAATTTCTTTCAAGTATGAAGTCTGTAGTTTATGATTTACTGTTTTTAAAGTAATTTAGTAAACGAGTGTATACTAACATATGTAGGAGGTGGTTTGACGACCCAACTAAAGTGTCGCGAATTTATCAAGAAATATCCAAAGATAAACACAATACGTACAAAACTTCATCCAGGAAATACGAATTCGGAAGTGAAGACTATAAAGTATGCTGATAATATGACGTCAAACTGATACCATTGATAGCTATACAATCCTCTTCCACCAGCAGTCACGTTCTTAACCCTAAAGCTCTGCACCTCTTTTGAGTCATTGTGATAAGCTCGCAATAGCCGTCATTTTATTGAGTTACGTAAAAGTAATGGAACCAAATTTAACAGCGAGAAGAATTTGAACAAACTTTTCGTAGATTTACAACGCTGTGAAAATACGGCCGACATACAATTGCTTGATGCACCATGAACTTAATTTCTAACAATAATAATATTATGATTAAAGAGGAAATTAAATTAAACGTATCAGGAAGTAATCATTTTATCATCATTAAGGAAATAACTTTCGACATTTTACCACTGTCAACTAAATTCAGTGCCGTGGTTAAAAACCTATGTATGTCTATGTTGGAATACGGTAACTTAGCGACGCTTAGATCTGTATGTTCTGTTATTGATAACGCTGATAGGGACACTGCTGATAGGTATCTCTCTGATATTAGATCTTTATGTTATGTTATTCATAACGCTGATGGAACACTGCTGATAGGTATCTCTCTGATATTAGATCTGTATGTTCTGTTATTGATAACGCTGATGGAACACTGCTGATAGGTATCTCTCTGATATTAGATCTGTATGTTCAGTTATTGATAACGCTGATGGAACACTGCTGATAGGTATCTCAATGATATTAATGTGTGTGTTACATAACTTAAATGTATTTTATCGTGTATTATTGGTCATAATAGTTTCTTTCTTATCAGCAGGTGTACGGCCGCAGTCACATGGTTAGATATATTGATAATATAGGAGTTAACATTACACTGGCTTGTTCGGAAAGATTGAAGTTTCAAATGTACACACATAAATGCTTTACTTAAAGTGTCATTAAATGTTAAAGTATTTTCATCCGTACGCTAACCAAACATGATCAGGTTTTACCATTGTTCCGGTCACATTAGCCTTCCACACCCATCCCGTTCTTGCCTCACTCTTGAAATGGATCGGCTGTTGTTTACCGTAATATATTCATCTTGGAAAACAATGACTTCCGGCAAAATAGAAGTCCAAATTGCTTCATTTATATTTGACTTTGGCAAGGCAATGTTCATGGTAAGATATTGAAACACATGTGAAATCAGTGCAACCTAGATAATGTAAGTTATCCACGCCAGACTCACCCCCTCCTCCCCTTCAGTTCAGTTCAGTCTTGACATGATATATATGGTGATGCATTACGACCCAACAATTGAACATGGCGTCATATATATGCTAGTGTGTCCAGATTTCCAGCCACCCCTCTTTGATGTGTGTTCTGTTTTATTTGTTTATTAATTTAGTGATTAGTTATCACATTTTTGACTAATTAAACACGTGAAACAAGTAAAATCATTACCCCATCATTGAACTTTGTATCAATCTGATAATATCGCTTGCTTAGGATGAATTACCACAATCTCTCATCTATAGCATAAACTGCGTTGTTAACGAGAAAGATATATCTCTTATACTGCTGACCACAAAATCACACCATGAAGGATGAAATAAGCCATTCACTCAGTCAAAGAAGAAACCCATACCAGATCATACACAAACTGTTCTGGATTCGAATGACATCAAGCTATTTTTGAACTTACATAGCTTGGCCAGAATCATATTCGGTGACATCGGAATATCCACCAGTTTCTCGATATTTCTGTCGAAGGTCACATGAGGTCAGGTGAAATTGGTAAACATTTTATTCTATACACAAGACCACTTCTGAAAAAAACATTTACTGCATTAAAGTAAAAGTTGATCTTTGTTTGTGAAAAACCAGCTCAAATCCATGATTTGCTAAAAACAAAATGTAGGGGTGACCAGAAGAGGGAAGATCCGTCTAGCAAAATGCTATTAATCAGTGGTTAAATGTCTCTCAAAGTTGGCCCTGATCTAAACTATGCTAATTATCAGTGAAACGTTGTTTGGCATCGTTTGGCACGGCCCTGGAGTAGGACGAACTTTTTCCAAAGTCTTTACCTTTTCTTCAAGATAGCTGACTAAACTACATGTCGCTAGATACACCTTTATTTAAAATATTTGCATTTCGTACTTGTCGTAATTAACCTGCAAATTAAAATAACACATATACAAATTCATATGGTTACAGGTTGAGGGAATATGACTTTGAAGACGACCACAAACATCTCAATTGTTACATCACAAATTCATGTGTGGTTGCATTTACATGGAACGCCAAACAGTCCGGACTACTGATGAAAGTATGTATATAGGCCACGCAATACAAATGTTAAGCATCCTCCAATCAGGGATCAAAATTAATAAAACAAATGCTGCTGCTGCTGCTGTTTTGCCATAGTCCTCATAGAAACCGTAGGGCATTATCTTGTGTGCCTTTGCTCTTGCTACGTCCATTCCTCCATCCAAAAAACAAATACCGAGGATAACACTTAGGGAAACAATTGTAGGAGCCTGCTCCATGTAACCAGATTGAAGACAAATGCATTGACATTTGTGTATAGACTTTACAATTTGACAACAGAAACATATAGGATAACTCCAAGTTTGGGAAAAGATTTTGGTAGTCATTAAAAATAGTTAGATTATATCTTCAAGTTAGTACCTGTGCTAACACCAACACTGCAGTAGAATACAGAAAGCAGACGAAGAAAGGAAACGGATCACAGAATCTTTGATTTGAAATTTTTATTTCATTTTTTATAATGCTGCTTTAGTATGTAACACGACATTCAAACAAATTGATATTTATTGTCAATGTGTAATGTTAGTGTAAGTCTTAAATTAACGTAGTGTTGAAGTCCTGTGAAAGTTAAGAAACAACACGGCATCTTGATCTTTCAATATTTTTGTAAGTGTTTTGTTACTTGACATGTCAACAAATGTCATTATTTTGACATATTTCCAAGTCATGTGTTACCTAGCTCCACGGGGTAACGCAGCAACTCGACAATTTATCCATTTTTGTTAAGATGTAATGTTATCGTTATAGTTGACATCGCGACAAATATTACGTTTTGAAGTATTGTCACACTATACAAAACAACACGACAATTTGTCATTCTTTGTTCCAAGAATTTACAGGTCAGCGTGACTTATCAACTCGACAAAGTCATATATGTTTGACGTGCTGTCAAGGTTATTACAAAGTAACAACTCGACAACTTCCTGAAAGTCAGAAACTCGACAAATAAATTTATACTATTTATGCTAATGTCGTGCTGTACTGACACAGTAGGTCTACATGTCGTTTGTACATTTCAAACCACGATATGATTCATAACACACACACAAATTAATAAAAAAATGATCAAATCAAATTACCTTTTTTCATTATACAAACAGATCTCTAATAACCTTTGTTTAATCACAAGAATGGTAAAAACGATATAAGAAAGCCCAAAAAAAAAGTAACAAAAAATAAAAGGGAACGAAGAAAAAACAATAGAATGATCGAAATTTAAGGAATCATTTATAAACAATGTGTCATATCGGATATAATAGATACAAAGAAAACAATTATTAATGAAAGGAGATTAAGAGTTAATTTTAAATTATCGTTTTTCAGCAATTTACTAGTGGAAGATTACCCCAGAAATGGTTACAGTAATATGTGCACGATAAAGCGATAAAATGAAAGGACCTGTTCATGTGCTTGCAAAATTCTTAAAGCTTGGACAATTGAAGCCAAACATAAGAAACAGCAATTATGTGGTATTAACAAAATAACGATATTTTCATGAAATTCTTACAATGTGCAAAATATTCTGAAATAATCTGCCATTATAAAACCTATGATCAAATGTCTCCATTGAATTGTTGAACAACTATTAGTCTCAGTGGCGGAGCTAGGGGTATTGGTCAGAGGGGGCGAGAATGGTCTGTAGGGGCGCTTTCGACACTATCTAAGCGGAGCGCCACTACAGGTTGGCGCGGAGCGTACATAATTTTTTTGAGTAAAGATACTCTCTAGATCGCCGGAAATGACCCTTTCCGGGCCTTGCTAATTTGCAAATAAAAGAAGAATAAATAGCCGTTAGAGCATATTGTCAGAAAATTACACCAAAAAAATGTGACAAATGTCAATAAGTAGATGAGACCGCAGTAAAAATGTCAATAATCGCGAATAAGTAGAAAATGGTTAAAAGCTGAAAAGGGCGCCAGCAGTCCATTTGAGTCCGTCAGGGG
>JAIPMN010026330.1:13965-25561 GCA_020650975.1 Apostichopus californicus
TCAGCCATGAGTAAACTACAAGACCTACCATATATAGAAGTACGGTCATTGATTTCAAGCTTCAGTACACAAAATGTTCAGATTGTCATTATCTTGTTCGAATTATTATGGAATGACGTAACAGACACGTCACTGTATTGTCTTTCATCGGCTGTAATGGAACTTAAGGGAAGATACATAACTAAAGTATATACATGAATATAAACGTCTGGCTCGCGTAATAATACGATAAAAGATGGTACAATATAGATAGCCGATAATTATCTTTAAATTAACTGATTAAGCACAAAATAGTAATGTTATGCAATGATCATTATATTACGTAATATACACGTTACAGTACACCATACAACATATTATGTTTACAGTTGGCTTTAAATTCCATATATTACAGAATTAACCATGAACAATGAACAAAGGCAAAAAAAAAAAAAAAACACCTTAACAAAAACAAATATAAAATTACTAGCTGTAAGTGAATGTAAATGATGCATAAAATGTCATTACTTGTAACAAAACTGCTACAGGAAATATTTAAGCTAAATGAGAAAAGAAAACCTAAATAAATGACGTCATTTCAAATGGAAAAGTCTTGAAGTTCGATATACACCAAAACTTCGATATAACAGATCACTAATATATTAATATGCAATTGCTGACCTATGATAGAGATCATAGTGACTCTAACACATTATATGTATTTCCAATAAGATCACTTTATGAAAAACGAAAAGAGTAAACAATATATATGCAAGTTTTAAATGGTTTCGAAGTTAATAACAAAATACGTATAATTTTAATTGTAATTGTCGAAAGACAAAAGTAAGCATAGGAGGTTAAATCATTTCACTGAGAAGATACATTGGTAGATTATACAACCATCTTTACATTTGGCTTATTCTCTCTCAAATATATACAATTGATATCACATTAATCTGAAGCGCATCAATCCCACCCCCCCCCCACCCCTTCCACACATTTCAGAGTGATTATTCTGATCCGTTTTGGACGCTGAAAACGTTACATACAAATATGACAAATGGGTTTCCTAACTTTTAGTTAGTTAGGTGGGACCCACCGATTGGGATATTCAAATTCAAAGTTCCCTTTGTCAAGCTTGACTTTATTAGCTGGGAAGAGGCCTTGGCTCTGATGAGGGGTAAGGCAGTGGCGGAGCTAGGGGTATTGGTCAGGGGGGCGAGAATGTTCTGTAGGGGCGCTTTCGACACTATCTAAGCGGAGCGTCACCACAGGTTGGCGCGGAGCGTACAGAAAATTTTTGAGTAAAGATACTCCCTAGATCGCCGGAAATGACCCTTTCCGGGCCTTGCTAATTTGCAGATAAACGAAGAATAAATAGCTGTTAGAGCATTTTGTCAGAAAATTACACCAACAAAATGTGACAAATGTCAATAGGTAGATGAGAGCGCAATAAAAAAAGTCAATAATCGCGAATAAGTAAAATGTGGTAAAAAGCTGGTAAAAGGGCGCCAGCAGTCCATTTGAGTCCGTCAGGGGAGGCATCCGCCCCCCCCCCCTGACTGTATGGACGCTCCGCTACTGGGTAAGGGCCTTCTAGATTCGGAATCAGGTGGACAGAGTGTTTGCGAGCTAAACCAGTCCGCAGGGTACAGCACAGTCACCGGGTGGTCTCCTATTTAGGTGGATTCTCCCGGGGAGGGTAATCCCAGGTGTTGGGCGGAGGTCAAGCTCTTTGCCGCCTAATTGTTTCTCAGTTTTGTTTATTGTTACTTTTTCTGCTTCAAAATGTTGAAGGAAATTGTCTGTACTTATGCCTACCGTATTAAAGGTTTCCAATTTTATATATTTTCCGGTTCCTCCTACATTTTTATTTACATACAATTTGAAATGAACGACATAGAAGGAAAGTCAAGCATTTCAAGATAGTGTAACACAAAACTGAAAAAAAAAACATTTGAACTTGTTATAGATTTTGATTAAGTAAAGATATAAGAATGAATAATTAATAATACTAATACATAAACAAAATTGTCATTTTATTTGATTTGACCAAAATTTTGTTTATTTTGGGTCAACTTGTACTTTCCTGAATCTTGGGTCAACTTGGCATTACTATTATCTGGTGGTAGCATAAAGAGTGGTTTAACGATTGGCTATACATTCATCGTAAAAAAACATTAAAGAACTGAAACAAGAATAACACTCATTGCCTCTGATTTTAGAACTGTTTAGTGTTACTATTACGTAACATCAGTATGGTATTACCATTACGTAACATCAGTATGGTATTACCATTACGTAACATCAGTATGGTATTACCATTACGTAACATCAGTATGGCATTACCATTACGTAACATCAGTATGGTATTACCATTACGTAACATCAGTATGGTATTACCATTACGTAACATCAGTATGGTATTGTCATTACGTAACATCAGTATGGTATTACCATTACGTAACATCAGTATGGTATTACCATTACGTAACATCAGTATGGCATTACCATTACGTAACATCAGTATGGTATTACCATTACGTAACATCAGTATGGTATTACCATTACGTAACATCAGTATGGTTTTACCATTACGTAACATGGGTTGAACTTTATTCTGAGTAAATGCAGTAAAAATATCATAAATTACATTACAATGTGACAACCGATAGTCATATTAGTACAGCATGTGAATACAATTACACATTCACTACATTAATTATAATTAGTTAATCCGTTTAATGTTACAAGGAAATATACATTCACTATATTATATATCAGTAGTTGATCCGTTTAATGTAACAAGGAATTACACATTCATTACATTAAGTATCAGTAGTTAATGCATTTAATGTAACAAGGAATAACATATTCCATATGTTATTACGCTTTCGTTAATCATTGCAAATTCATAACCTGATCATAACCTACAATCACTATGATATTACGCAATGACATTTAATCTATATGATTAAGAACAAGATTACGTATTCTCTTTGTTATCAAACAGCAGTAAATCCGTTCCATATGTCACGTGATTGAACAATCGCTACATGAAGAAGTCGCAGTTAATGAGTGCTATACGTCACGTGTCTATAGAAAATAATAATTTTAGCAGAATTGGAAAAGCAAGGTTCTCTCAAGATTTTTAAAGTTTTTATTCAAAGCTAACAGAAGAGCAACGTTGATCATTAATATCTACTCGCAAAATATGATCAATAATCAGAAAGGAAAAGACGGTTAACTGAATAAAAACAGTCTGCATTGACATCGCCAGAGACGTTTCTGAGAAGAATGTCAGACTATCTGCTCTCTCTCTCTCTCTTTCTCCACCCCCTCCCTCTCTCTCCACTCAGCTCTCTCCACTCCCCCCTCTATCTCCGCCCAGCTCTATCTCCACCCCACCCTCTCCGTCCAGCTGTCTCGCTCTGCATCCCCCTCTCCACCCCCACACCAGTTGTCTCGCTCTCTCTCGCCACCTCTCTGTCTGTGTTAGTACACGTTAGACAATCTGCGGTTCCTCGTGGTGATAACTCTAGTTCAAATATGTAACCTAGAAAGACAGAAAATTATTACTATTAATATGCATCACCTGCTACACACATCGCGGAGATGCCTGCTACACACAATAAGAGGCATACCCTGCTACACATACTGACAGAGATCCCTGCTACATAGAATAACAGGTATCACCTGTTACACAGTATAACAGTTATCACCTGATACACAGACTGACAGAGATCCCTGCTACACATAATAACATGCATCACCTGCTACACATACTGACATAGATCCCTGCTACACATAATAATAGGCATCGCCTGCTACACATACTGACAGAGATCCCTACTACACAGAATAAGATGCATCGCCTGATACACATACCAACGGAGATCCCTGCTACATAGAATAACATGAATCACCTGCTACACATACTGACAGAGATCCATGCTACATAGAATAACAGGCATCACCTGCTACACATACCAACGGAGATCCCTGCTATACAGAATAACAGGCATGACCTGCTACACATACTGACAGAGATCCCTGCTACACATAATATTTGGGATCATTTGCTACACAGGCTGATTTGAGTCATATGCTGTCATATTATTGAGAACCAACTAACCAATTAAGGTTTAAAAAAAGTTTTATCTCGGAGAGGTATTTCTCTTTTTCTTTCCATATTCCTATTCAGACCTTATCCGTGAGATGCAGAGATAGTTGTCTTGAGTGATAAGTATGTCAGCACTGCTTATAAAAGATGTTGATCAGTCTAAATTACTCTATGAGAAAATCCCCCCCCCCCCCCTCGCCTCAAACTTCGTTTAGTTACGTTTTGGTTTCAGTTGAGAAATAAAGTTGATACCGGTCAGGAAGTAGCGATACGGAATTTCAATTTCTTATATGTAAGTGTGCAGCCTGTTTGTTAGAGCAAATCTCATCAATAATAAAACATTTGACTATAACAGTGAGTCTCATTCAGCTGTGATAGTCCTTACTAACCTCACGAGACTGTGCATTTCTTCCTAGACCTTCTCCGATTCTGTGCTGGCTCCTGACAGAAAACAAGAAAAGAAATTCCCATTTATTCATTCTTCATTTCCTTAATCATACTCATGTCTGATCTTCTTCTTACTTACAAGAGTTTGTAAGGAGTTCCCCACCTTTGTTATATTTCAATACACCTGTCGATGTAAAACTTTCACAACAAAAGCATTTTTTAGTGTTCTTTTAATTTGATATTTAATTATTGGGTATGCAATTTATTACAACTACTATGACAGAAAAATAGTGATGGCCATTACTTGTAACAGACTCCCGCCAGAGGTTCAGGTAGCAATGCATCTCAAGATGAATTGATCGATGTAGTGAATATACAAAACCCTTGTTTAGACAGACGCCCTCTATTTACAGAGTAGTAGAGGTGGTAACGGGAATGGATTTCTTAACTGATCTCTTTGTGACCATTTTATTTAGTGTTATGAAATATTTAGTATAATTCATTGTATAAGTTTGAATTATTGATCACATTTTGATCTCAGTTGATACTAATGATCTAATTATACACTACATGTATGCCCTCTAAATGATGGGTGTAATGACTAGTTGTTATGTAATATGTCTGTTGTCTCTGCTCATCAACATTAAAGGTATCAATATGTGACAGAAGGAGAAACCAAGCATTACTTTTGCCGTATATTGAGAGATTCTAAAAAATCAGCAGAGAGTTGATATGTGAGTTTTAAAACTTGACCGACTTAAACAGATTACCATATAATAATAAAAAACACCACCCAACTTAATATTTTCGGACAGGGTTCAATATCCGAATTATTACATGAATATTAAATTTAACTCTATTGCACATTTTATGACAGTTATGTCAACTGAGATAACATAATAAGCTTCAAATGCTTAACAGACTATAATATCTCATCCTTCGTATAATATGAGCGCTGAGATAACAGCTGAGGCTCATCAATATAAGTGACTGGACTTTTAAGTCTAATATACAGACCATTAGTTTAGTTCATTGGATGCAATCCAAAACTCAGTGTGAAACATAACAATGACAAATTGTACTGGATGCCATTCAGAGGTGTTATGTTGTTTATATCAAGTTAAAAGTAACAGGAACATTAAGGACTGCACAGGGGAGTCATCATGAATTTAGCATCAAAGTGAACATTCCAGAAATTTAGCGTATTATAAAGGTGAATTTACAGAAAGCATGATTAGCTACGGAAGGAGAACTAGAACCCAATTTGTTTTATTTGACTATAACATATTAAGACATTGATACTTCTGCCTAATGTCACCATTCAATTAATTCTCACATGCACTTAATCTTATCTACTCACATACTCTTTCATATAGCGGCAACATAATACTAGTGATTTAGTATTATTATGCTCCCACTGTATGCTATACAATATAGTAGAATCAGCTTAGTCGTATGTTTAAAGGAAAACAAATGATTTTAGCCTCTTCAGGTTGATGTGTCAGTTATAGCCTTTTGTTCTATTAAGTCATATTAAGGCGTCATGACAAAATTAGATGGATACGGTCCAGACGGGAACAAGCAGCAAAAACTTTAATCGATTATTCATCATCGGATTACGCTAGACCATCATGACATTAGTGTTATCATGTATACATTAGCTCCCTTTATCTAGTAGTTCATCTCTAAATATAATTATGAAATATAACACAATAATTATTGCTATCCGTCAAATACTGTTAAGTATAATTGCCAAATTATATGAACAGTGTCTCAGGATGAACACATTAAGATCCGTGATAAGATCATTAACATTGTTATTGTTGTTATTAGCTAACTTTTGAAGTAATTCTTAGCTCGATGTTATAAGCAATATACAAACGTCAGCTTGTTTCTAATTCAAGAGGCAAGCGACCCGTGATAGAACAACATTTCATTTACTCAACAGAGGTAGGAGGACATGCGGTTACATATAAGGATGAACAATGATTGTAAATTATCAGCAATTGACACGAACTCTCACACAATTTCATTTTTAGATATATGTTTTATTTATGTTGATCTGGTAGATTTGACAAGCTTTGTTGTCAGCTGCCATCCACTGATGACCTTCATATTCATGTTGTATATGACTAACTGTAAGGCTGTCTCACCAAGATAAGCTGTTGTTTGCTTATGGAATAAAGAAAGGGAAACCAATAATCATACATAACTTAATAAAACAAGGTCATCTAATTAAGGTGCGCTTTATGCCTATATCTGTCTGCCTATTATTCCTGTACGCCGATTTCCGAATAGTTTCCATTCACCCTGCACGTGTCCTCTGGTTAGATATAAACCGCACTAAAACACGGAATCTTTTGATTATTAAAATTTATTAAGAGGAGCACGAATTTTGACACTGATATTTTAAAAAGATTCAAATATTTGTATGGTCTAAACTCAAGAGTATGAACATTTTATCTCATCACGTTTTCCGCTTTTTCTTTTTCACTCTTAGCCACCCCTAAACGTACATTGAAAATAGGTTTGGTGTCACGCGTTGCAACTTATGTTAAAGATATTTATGTAATTGCACATTTTCCGCTCCATAGTTTCGACTTAAGAATGGACATGAATCATACGGTTCCCATGCACGGGAGTCGCATAACTAATAAAAAATAAACGATTAAAGATATGTGTATTTATATATGATAATGTCTCTATTCTGAAAAAAAACTGAATGCATGTCTAATGAAACACGAAATACATACTTTTTATTCCTTACTATATTGTTAGTTTCTCTCTACAGTATCAGTGTGGCGATTCTAAATTAATAACGAAGGCAATACGGACGTTGAAGGGTGAAAATGGCAGCTGTATATGAAAATTGTTTAACATTTTGACGGTTTAAACGCGTTTAATAGACGTCCGAGGGGGAGGGGGCGAGGGGGGGGGTAATATAACATCTTCATCTAACTTGGATAACCAATTTTAGATAATTTTGCCGGAAGAATCCTCCCTCCCTCGGCCTTTACACAATGGAACTACAAGCTGCTATTTTTCTGCCTTCAACAGAAATACTTCATCACGTCAACTAATCCGTTTTCTGCATGGTGACTATGCAAACCCAGTATTCGTTATTACCTCTTCATCCAAACAATCCTAGCTGTACGTGTAACCTAACTAAACATTAACAGGGCCTGAGTAAGTTAGATGAAACATGTTTTGAAAACAGCTCTTGTGTTAATTCTGTTAATAGAAGACATAATACGATACTAAACATTCATAAGAACATTGTTTGTTAGCTGGACAGTCAGTAATCATTATATATAATGTCAAAAATGTAAATAAAAAGAAAAAAAACACCCTTCTGATTTGGTGTAACATGCGCCATCTGTTTGTAAATGTGTGTAGGCAACATGTTTAAGATTAATGTTTACATTAAATATTTCAAAATGATATTTCAATTGATTGGAAAATAAAATAGAATGTCTTATATCTCAATTTGACTAGTATTATATGGTTTGGTAAAATATTTACAATATTGGCTACATTATTGATAAAGCGGTAACCAACTTCACGGTTAATTACTAACAGTATCAGGTTATGCTGAAAATAAATCAAATTTGAGACAATAATCTTCTCTAAATTACTTGTATTTCTCGCCGCTCTGGACTCACACGTCATAATTGATTTAAGCATTTTGCCCAATTATTGTGTTTATTCTTTTGACAGTTTGTTGTAAATGTTGAGGAGTCACCTCACATCCACGTAGGTTTATCTTCATTAAATACCTACGCAGTTGCTATCATGTCAGTTTGGTCTAAAGAGACCCTCATTGTAACTTACCTGATGCACGTGATCCCTCCGATACTAAAACATTATTTGTTTATATTGTTTATAGTTTCCTTACATTTGGTATAGCAACAGCTTGGTTTGCTTACATTCCGCAGTGAATGGTTTCTTCTCCGAATTTGTCATTTTATGCCAGAGTGGGCGCTCTCGTATACTCACATTACAAATAGAGCGAACCAATGTATCTCTTCAAATTCATTAAATAATGTGTTCCTGTTTGACTTAGCTCCTCCTTGCCAACCCCTCCCCGACCCTGGAGAATGATTCTAATGACTTTATATTATCAAAGAATACCGGAGTAGAGATTTATGGGAGGTTTGAGTATAGACTTCTAGAATTAGCCCTTGTATTTGTGTGTAGAGAAAATTGTTATACTATGGTAGCATTGTTGAATCGTCATCTGACATTTAATGATGTTTATATGAGATATTTTTTATGTAACAAACATTCCTTTCAGTCAATAACCTGTGAAAAGTTGCTTCGCGAAGAAATGAACGGACACAGGATTTAATATCAAACTTATTTGATACGTTTTTAATATAGTAACGAATTATGATATGCACTCAGCAGAGTGAAATGAAATAATCACTAAGCATCTAGTGGAGGGAAGGGGGGGGGGGGGGGTTGATTGACAGCTGAATTTGTAATAGTTAAATTTTTAGTTTGTAGCTTGTAGCACGCCATTACATCTGACTAAACCTTGTAGTATTTAAAAGTCTATCCGTTTCTTTGTTTAGCATTTCTTTGACAGTGTGTGCAGAAGGAAGATTATTTATTCCGCATCTAAACTTGACATTGAGGACAGTGCTATTATCATTACCAGATATAAACTTGTAACTGGCCTATCTGAATTCCCTGTTCGATACACGACAATTATAAATCTTTTCCCCCTGGTGAGAAACAAAGTTGAATACTCTTTTGTCTTATTTATTTGTTCCACATTAATTAATATCTCTCTGTCTGTTCTTAACATTACCGTTACTAATTAACAGGAACATGAATCTATGTCTCTCTTACCTCTTCTACTGGTAGATTACCCTGTCCGTCACAGACCTGAAAGGTAGAGAAATATTATATTCATGAGATTTTAAAATTGAATTTCAGGAAATATAATATGGCAAAGCAAAAAATGTATAAGTTAGAATGATATATTTTCACAAATATCACAGTAAACTATCCTGGCAGGTAAAGGCACATCTACATTGAACACCCTAAAGTCAATAAAGGAGACAGACTCGTCAATGTAAGATGCACGGACTTAATAACATGAATATAAACATCAGCTTTATAGGGAAGACATAGTTAGTTTTAAACCCGTCATCAAACACTGAGTGACGTCATCAAACACCGAGTGACGTCATTAAACACCGAGTGACGTCATTTAACACTGAGTGACATCATTAAACACTGAGTGACGTCATTAAACACTGAGTGACGTCATAATGATGAACTTCTCGCGAGAAGGGAAAAGAGGGCAGTATTCAAAGATAGACCCCAGAACATTGTGGTTCGGATCGACGTAGCACACAAAGCATCATAATAGTTACCCCGCCCCCACACCCCTCTCCCTTCGTCTTAGATATTCTGTTTCTATAGTATTGTTGATCGTGTATAGATATCTATGAACGTTTGGGAAATGTAGTTGTATGTTGAACACATAAAATAAGAGACACAATGGGAGAATAAAATAGACTAGTGTAGATCTGTTAACACTCATTACAAAGTACCATGAAATATAATAAACCCTGCACACATTGTTTTCTTTTTAAATGTACTATGGGTGTGTGTATGTTTAATTGGTAGTTTTTACATGTTCACATAATCAGTTTTCCAATAGTTGACCCTCTGTTCAACGTTAGGCAATGAACATTTAGACCAGGAAGTGACGGCCTGTAAATTTAGGAATATTTAGATTGGGTTTATATAACCGATACGCCCTGTGTGTCTATTAGACTAGTATAGGCAGAACTTTGATCTACACCCCATCTCCCAGCCCCCCCCCCCCCCTCTCCTCCCACTCGGGCTCAAGCTCCTTCGAGATGCTATTTTGTTTAAATTTTATTTAGCAGTCATGCAAAAGACAAAATCTACAATTATCTTAAAACCACTATTAGTTCAGATTCACCGTTGACTTTGTTTGTATCATAATGCTGCTGCTTATTCATAGTACTGTACATACAGAGGATCGTACAAAACGACGTTTCATGAAAAAGAAATAAAAACCTTAAATTTAATCGTTTAGTTAAACTTTTAAGTAATCACCTCTACTTTTCCTAGTATGTTTAAGTACATCAAGCTGATGCAACCTACCTTAAATCCATTTGTTAATTTCAAGTTAAACCCAGATACGTCCTTTCATATATAAGCCTGTTTGGACCCACACATTCATATCAGTCACGCATATATACATTACAGGGGCGTATCCAGGATTTTTTAACCCGGGGGGCGCGAATTACTATCTAAGCGGAGCGCCACCATCGGTTGGCGCGCAGCGTACAAGAAAATTTCTGGTTTTGACACCCCCCAGATCACCGGAAATGGCACTTCTCGGGCTTGAAATGACCAACCAGATGTACACTCTTGCCTGAAAACCAAGAATTTCCCAATAGTTTTTTTGTCAACCATAACCTTTTTCAAGATTGTCACTAGTCACACATCATGTTCGACCTCATCACATCTCATGTGGATCATTGCTTTTTGTAGGTGATTCTACGTCGCGGCCCACAACACCCGTAAGCACCATTTTTAAGGTTTTAAGCCCATTATTTGTTCAGAATTTGAAAATTCACAATTCTCGTGCATAATTTCACTTCAAAACATACGCATAACGTTGCAAAAAATTTCATCTATGGACAACCAATTTAGAAAAACCTCCTTCAACCCCTAACAGACCGGTCAAAATTGAATTAAAAATGATATCTGCAGTTTGCTTTAAAATTCGAATAATTGAAACGAGGCTGAAATAACTAACTATTATCTGTTTATTGTGCAATGCTCCACCAGTGGCGTAACGATGAAACTGGGGGGCTGCTGGCCCAAAGGGCCCCCTATCAGGAGGCCTAGCAATGGCGTCCGCAGAAATGGGGGTTCAGTAGGTCATATAGGTGTAACACACTACTTGATACTATTTAAGCGGAGCGCCACCATCGGTTGGCGCGGAACGCACAACGATTTTTTTGGCCCAAAAATACTCCTAGATCGTCGGAAATGACACTTCCCGTTCAAGTTGCATTTACACATCGGTTATTTTGAGATCTCATGTCTTAGGAT